>JAJIBD010005638.1:0-49786 GCA_021461705.1 Cryptotis parvus | reverse complement strand
AGAAGCTTTTTAGTTTCATGTAGTCCCATATATTTATCTTTCTTCTAGTTGCTTTGTTAGAGATGTTTCATCTTTGAAGATGCCTTTAGCTTCAATGTCATGGAGGGTTTTTCCTATATTTTCTTCAATGTACTTTTATGGATTCAAGTCTGATATTGAGATCTTTAATCCACTTTTGATCTGATTTTTGTGCATGGTGTTAGACACAGGTCCAAATTCATTTTTTTACATGTCGCTGCCCAGTTTTCCCAACACCACTTATTGAAGAGGCTTTCCTTACTCCATTTTAGACTCATTGCACCTTTATCAAAGATTAAATGATCATGTGTTTGAGGTTGGGTGTCAGGATACTCAATTCTATTCCATAGGTCCACGGGTCTGTTTTTATTCCAATACCATGCTGTTTTAATTACTACTGCCTTGTAGTACAGTTTGAAGTTGGGTAAGGTGATGCCTCCCATCTTCTTTTTCCCGAGGATTGCTTTAGCTATCCTTGGGGGTTTATCGCTCCATACAAATTTCAGGATTGTTTGGTCAATTTCTTTGAAGAATGTCATGGGTATCCTCATAGGGACTGCATTGAATCTGTATAGAGCTCTAGGGAGTATTACCATTTTGACAATGTTGATTCTCCCCATCCATGAGCAGGGAATGTGTTTCCATTTCCTTGTGTCCTCTTTATCTCTTGGAGCAGTGTCTTGTAGTTTTCTTTGTACAGGTCCTTTACACACTTGGGTAAGTTGATTCCTAGGTATTTGATTTTCTGTGGCACAATTGTGAATGGAATTGTTTCCTTAATATCCCTTTCTTCTCTTTCGTTATTTGTATATAGGAAAGCCACCGACTTTTGGGTGTTGGATTTTGTATCCTGCCACTCTACTATATGCGCCTATTGTTTCTAGGAGTTTTTTGGTAGAGAGTTTAGGGTTCTCTAGGTATAATATCATGTCATCTGCAAATAATGATAGCTTGACTTCTTCCTTGCCTATCTGGATGCCCCTTGATGTCCTTTTCTACTCTGATTGCTATCGCAAGTACTTCCAGTACTATATTGAATAAAAGAGGTGAGAGTGGGCAACCTTGTCTTGTCCCTGATCTCAGGGGGAAGGCTTTCAACTTTTCCCCCATTGAGAATGATGCTCGCTGTGGGCTTTTGGTAGATGGCTGTAACTATCTTGAGGAAAGTCCCTTCAATTCCCATTTTCTGGAGGGTTTTAATCATGAACGGGTGCTGGATCTTGTCAAATGCTTTCTCTGCGCCTATTGATAGGATCATATGGTTTTTATTTTTTCTCTTATTGATATGATGTATTATGTTGATTGACTTGCAAATGTTGAACCATCCTTGCATACCCGGGATGAATCCTACTTGGTCATGATGTATAATCTTCTTGATGAGTCTTTGGATTCTGTTTGCTAGTATTTTGTTGAAGATCTTAGCATCCGTGTTCATCAGGGATATTGGTCTGTAGTTTTCTTTCTTTGTGTTGTCTCTCCCTGCTTTGGGTATCAGGGTGATATGTGCCTCGTAGAAGCTGTTTGGGAGTGTTTCTGTTTCTTCTATTTCCTGGAAGAGCTTGAACAGGACTGGCAGTAGGTCCTCCTTAAAGGTTTGGTAGAGTTCACTAGGGAATCCGTCTGGACCTGGGCTTTTGTGTTTGGGAAGTGTTTTAATTACTGTTTCTATTTCCTCAATGGTGATAGGCTTATTCAGGTATTGGAGGTCTTCTTGTTTCAGCCGTGGGAGGTTATAGGACTGCAGGAATTGATCCATTTCTTCTAGATTCTCATGTTTCACGGCATACAGGCTCTCAAAGTAATCTCTGATGATCTTTTGGATTTCTGTGGTTTCTGTTGTGATGTCACCCTTTTTATTTCTGATTCTGTTTATTTGGGTTCTCTCTTTCCCTGTCCTTACAAGTCTTGCCAATGGTTTGTCAATCTTGTTTATTTTTTCAAAAAAACCAGCTCTTGGTTTCATTAATCTTTTGATTGTTTTTTTTGGTTTCCAACTCATTGATTTCCTCTCTAAGTTTTATTATTTCCTTTTTTCTGCCTGGGTTGGGCTCCTTTTTGTTGGTCTTTCTCTAATGTCTTCAGCTGTGTAGTCAGGTTATTTATGTGGGCCCTTTCTTGTTTCCTGATGAATGCTTGCAGAGCTATAAATTTCCCTCTTAACACGGCTTTTGCCGTGTCCCACAAGTTCTTATAGTTGGTGTCTTCATTTTCATTTGTTTCCAGAAATCTTTGGATTTCCTGTTTGATTTCTTCTATGACCCATTTGTTGTTCAGGAGTGAGCTGTTCAGTTTCCAGGTGTTTGGTTTGACTCCCTGTTTCTGTGTACGGTTAACTTCCATTTTCAGTGCATCATGGTCTGAAAAGATAGCTGACACAATTTCTATCTTTTAATTTTATTGAGGTATGCTTTGTGGCTTAGCATGTGGTCTATCTTGGAGAATGTTCCATGTGCACTAGAGAAAAATGTGTATTCAGCTTTTTTGGCATGAAAAGCCCTGTATATATCTACTAGCTCTCTTTCTTCCATTTCTTCCTTCAGGGCCAATATTTCCTTGGTGAGTTTCAGTCTTGTTGATCTATCCATCATTGATAGAGCAGTGTTGAAGTCTCCAACTATTATTGTGCTACTGTTAATGTCTTCTTTGAGGTCTCTTAGCAGTTGTTTTATGTATTTTGCTGGCCCCTCGTTGGGTGCATATATGTTTAGTAGTGTAATTTCTTCCTGGTGTACATACCCCTTAAGTAATAAGAAATGGCCTTCGTTGTCCCTTCTAACCTTTTTCAGCCTGAAGTCTATATTATCTGATACTAATATGGCCACACCAGCCTTTTTTGGAGGAATTGTTTGCATGGAGAATGGTCTTCCAACCTTTACTCATCTGATAAGGGGGTTAATATCCAGGATATATCAGGCACTGGTAGAACTTTTACAAGAAGAAAACAAACAACCCCATCAAAAAATGGGGGAGAAGAAATGAACAGAAACTTCAGCAAGGAAGAAATTCGAATGGCAAAAAAACATATGAAAAATGCTCATCATCACTAATCATCAGAGAGATGCAAATCAAAACAACAATGAGATACCATTTTACACCACAGAGACTGGCACATATTCAAAAGAACAAGAACAACAAGTGCTGGCGTGGGTGTGGGGAAAAGGGGACACTCATCCATTGTTGGTGGGAATGCCGGGCTGGTACAGCCTTTCTGGAAAACAATATGGACATTCCTCCAAAGACTAGAAATTGAACTCCCATTTGACCCAGCCATACCACTCCTGGGAATCTACTCTGGGAAACCAAAAATACGCAGCGGAAACACCATCCCTACTTTTATGTTCATAGCAGCATTATTCACAATAGCCAGAATCTGGAAGCAACCCGAGTGCCCGAAAATAGATGACTGGATAAAAAGCTTTGGTACATCTACACAATGGAATACTATGCAGCTGTTAGGAAAAATGAAGTTATAAAATTTGCCTACAAATGGATGGACATGGAGAAGATTATGTTGAGCGAAATTAGCCAGGAGAGAGACAGTTACAGAATGACTGCATTTATCTGCATAACATAAATATATAGGTACATATTATGATACCAATATCCAAGGTCAAGTGAAACATACATCAGGAGGTCCTGTCAAAGGTGGAAATTATCACAAACGTGTGGGAGTCAGAGGCTAGGTAAGACAGAAAATGGAACAGTGTGCTAACAATTGTGAGGGTACTAATGCCAACCTAGAACTGAGCATTAAATAGAGGCAAAAGGATACACATGACAACCCTTTAATGTATGTTTTGTAATCCATAGTCTGGAGAGGAAGGAAAAGAGAAAGATAGAGAAATGGAAAGAAATAAAGAACCTGCCATGGAGGAGGGCTGGGGGAGGGGGAGGGAACCGGGGACGTTGGTGGTGGGAGATGGGCACTGGTGGCGGGATGGGTGCTGCTACACTGTACGACCAAAACCCAAATATGAACTTTTTTAATTGTATATCTTTGTAATTGTAAAAATAAAAAAAATTAATAAAAAAAAAAATATTATTCCCTGATAGAAATGCTGTAGGTCTTAACTTCTTTCCAGTTGTAAAAATCACCTAATTGTTCAAACTTTGGAGTAGCAAGGTGACATGACAAAAATGTATGTAAATATTATATATAAATATACATATGTATGTATATCAGTATACATATGTATGGCAAACATACCTGAATAGACTTATAGCAGACTGCATACTCCCCATAGAGTACTCCTCTTTCTTGCTTCTTTTTTTTTTGTTTTTGTAAAAGCAGTACCAATTTTTGATGGATAGTTTAAGGAAACCCCTAGCTTTACCCAGAAACAGAAATCAAATCAATGAATGTAAATATAGAAAGAGATGCTGTTTGTTTATAAGGACATACTCTTGGCATTTAAGCAGACAGTCTACAATCTGAGCTGTGTGTTGTGTTGATAAAGTGCATGGTATTTGAGAGAGCATTTTTTTTCCATGATTCAGTATGTTTGGTTTACTCTTAGCTATAAACACTTTTTTTTCATACAAATCTGCCTTTCCTTCTAAGACATACATATGTGAGCAATCTTGACAAACTGATCAAGCCAAGCTGCTAATAAATTTCTTTGATAGCTAATCTTTGCATATCCTGTACCTCCTAAATATATAAATTTCCAAATGTAATAAAAGAATAATTTTTATTGCATTTTAATGGAGTGATCCAGCAATTTTTTATGCTTGTGTTTTATTTGACTACAGAGAAAGCCTTCAGAAAAGACTTCATGTGCAAGATATAAGCAGAGGAGGAAGGGCAGGAGGAGAGGGAGGTGGGAGCTAAAGGGCTTTTCTGTCCTCAGACAGTGCTTTGCATTTCATTGAGTCCTTACAATTCATTCTAAGTACAGTAGCTCTGTTGTGTGAGAAAATCTCTTTGCCTAGACCATAATAATTGAACTTTTACAGATTTCTCAAGTACATCGAAACGGCTGCTAAATCAGAAAGGGTGAACTGAAGCCTGTTCCACTGTACCACACTTACTCATCTCCAATGCTATGCTGGATTTATTTTTGACACTAAGAAAAAGAACCATGAATTTTTGTCAACTGCAGCATGGGAATTTACATTTGTTCTATAAAATGCATTGAAAGGACCAGCCTGCTCTTTGAGAATGGGAAATGTAATCTATCCAACTCTCAATAAACTTGAGAATATATATCTGGTTAAATCCATCTAAAATGAGATGCAGTTCTGGCAATATGGTGGGCTCAGAAAAGCTAGCAATAAAAGGAGATATACGGTATCTGACATCAGATTGTTTCAAGCTTAATTTCAGTAAAGTAATAATGTCAGGCAAAGAAACGCTCTGTGATGCACATTTGATACCATTAGATAGAAACTATGCCTTGCCTTAGGAACACAACTATTTTTGACTTGATTTTATAAGTAAAGAATAGAGAAATATTCAACGTGCTAGCCCCAGATTTTCAGTTATAAAAGTTGACCAGGGCAGAGGTCAGGAAAAAGAGAAGCTACAGCAAATATATTCTACTGTAGATAAAATCAAATAGGATTAAATTATTCAAAAATATGTTCTGCATAAATGCTCTCTACAATTTGCCCTGGGAGGCAAGTAATTACCCACATTCACTTAGAAGGAGCCTTCACATACAGCATGTTGAACAAAGAATGCTTATGTATCATAGTCAAATGAAACAAAAGCACCTCGGTGCCACTTCCAGCTTCACCAGCCGAGACGCATGAAATAATTGGTGAAAGGCGATGGATAGCTAGAGAAACCTAAGCAATGAAAGCCAGTTCCATTTATTTTTCTCTCAAATTGCTTTTTCCAGTCAATAAATAATCGCATAATCACATCTACTTCCAGGAGAACATACTTGGTTGCCACCCTTAGCAGGCTTCATTTGTGGGCTCACACCTCTATTCAAGATTCCAAGTGTCAGGACTGCCTTTGGTATTCATCTCAACAAATGTCAAGTGCATTTTTTCTTCAAAAACAATGGCATTATTGGTTTTGTTTATCCTGTATTAAAGATCACTCCCTACTCTCCTTTCTCTTTTGGAGAAGATTTTATAGCCAGCTCAGGTGCAGATCAAGTTTTTTTGTAAAATTATGTAGAGCACAATCCTAAAGATAAAAACACCCAGCACTTCACACACACACACATGCGCGCACACACACACATGCAAACACACACACCCCAAATACCACCCACATATTTCTGACCCAAACATGGCCAGATACCCCAATAAAGAGATTACTTGGTACATACTCATATTCCAGAGAAGCAACTAAATATCATTTCTCGGCCTTTTTGGCTAAGATCAAGTTCAGAGAAGCAACTAAATAATCCTTAATGATCTATAATTTTTAATTTGGGGAAAATATTATGGTAAACTTACATCAATACATAGTGCCATAATTAAAAAAATCATTTCTAAATCCATTTTGTGCTATGTAGAAACTATGCTTCTGATGCTGTGATATGAATAAGAGAAAGATTTAATTTCTCCTTTCACCTCCAAAATAATGAAAAGATAAGTGACAAACCAATATTGTCACTATTAATAGTTGCATCCTTAAGCCATTTGGGGGGGAAAACATTATGCTCTCCTCCATTTGTATACCATGAGTCTGTCCTCTGTCATTCCTTTTCTCTTTAATCTTGTTTGAGTGTACAGCTCACTCGTCCTTATTTTATTGACTCAATCACAGGCGCACTGTCACTTTTTATAAAATGGTCACTGCAGAATCACATCAAGCAAATTTTTGATTCTGCAGTCAGTAATTTAGTGCCTTTATGGAATTGCAATTTCAGGGCTCACTGCTTGTTTTTCTAAAATGTACTTTAGGAATTAGTTACTCCAGCCACAAATCAGTTGAATTTATGCACAGTTGTAATACAGTTTATGGCCTCATGGTACATTGCTTCAAAAAACAGCAGATGTGAAATTATGATAAATATAATGAGTGTTTTTTTTGCCTGATCTAGTGGAGTAGAGAGGGATCTGGAGCGTGTTTACCTATCCCATACAGTACATTTAATGTCTTAGTCAGGAGCCCCTGACAATGGCTGATTAATGTCCTCATCTCCTTTATTAAAGATAAGAGTAGCACTGCAGTCAGGAGATAGAAAGCACACCATAAATCTTCGTAAAATGAGCAGTCAAATAATCACTCATCAGAAATAAAATCTACATACATTAACACTAACACTCAGCCTTTCGCACACTCTCATAAAAAGCAAGAAGAGATGGCGGTCCCGAAGTTTTAATTTGAACTAGTTCTTTAAGTTGAATATTACCAACCCTGTAACCTGGATGCAAAAGCTGGCATTTAAAAGCACATGTGAAAGGAGCAGATGCCTCATCATTACATTAAGAGCATGAAGCAGGCAACAATTAAGCGATTCACTGGAAAGACATAATGCTGATCTATGCTAGCAATTAATCACAGAATACATTAGACAATGATGGGTGACCTACAAATTTTTGACAAAATAATTTTTCATCATGTTGGCGATTTCTTAGCCTAATATGCCTGCAAGGCACAGAGTCAAAACCTGTCATTTATTCCATCGCTCCTTGACAGGCGGCAACCTGTCTTCCAGACAAAATGAACATTATCTGTGCTCACTAGACATTTAGTGCAGGGCTTAGCTTATGACTAATGATAATCGGCAGACAGAAATGTTAGAGTCTGAAATAATGTTCTCTTTGTTAAAGAAATTTCTTGAGGTAGAATTTTTTTTCCGAAAGATGTGCAAAGATAAAAACTGTTTTTTACTCTGGGTTTTAATGCAACTCCAAGAACTAATATTTCCCTCCTACTAAAATAAACAGAAGGATGTAACAATTTTTAAAATTAACATCTCATTTGAATACCGACTCTTGCCTGAAAATGTCTTATGTGGTAAGAAACTGAGATACAAAGGAAAGCTCAGGAGATAGAGCCTTAAACAAGAAAAATATGGGCAAGCTGTTTTGTGTTCCAGGTTTTATTTTGAATCTGGTGGAAATAAGTTTGAAACATCATGAGTGCATGTGCTGCAGAATCTAAATAAATGAAGACCGTGTTGAGAAATGTACTCCCACCACTCCTATTTCTCTTGGTTCCCATCAGTCACTAGGTTCTTCAATGCCTGAGACAACCTAAAGCATATTTGGAAGAAAGCAATTCTGAGCAAGAGAAATGCATAAAATTGCAAATTGATTAAATGAGTTTAAAATTCCACAAGCAAGTACTTTATCTTGTACTTATAATTAATATAATTGTTTTATGTGCTTTGGCTGAAGAGCAGATGGAATTTTTTAGTTATTTTTCTTTTGCGTTGCATGTGCAAAATGCCATCGTAGAGGTAGATTTTTCTTTGGATTCGGGCATCAAATTCCTATTAGCCTTAATGGGACTTACACATGCACATTGATAGGAGAATATACCCCTTAGGCTGGAAATTTAAAAGAACAAATGGCAAGGACATCAAAATAGTAAAGTCTAATTTAGATGATCCATAAGCCTGCACACTTATTTTCCCGAGAAGGCAAACAAATGTTATGCCTTATGATGTTTCTGATTGTTTTGATAGCCCTGTAAATACATCCTCTAGACTCATTACTTAAGGAGAAAGTCTGTTTTTATCCAGCAATGCAATTTTTGACCACACATGTTTAGTTTGAATCATATTTTTTATTTTGCATAATGTGTTGCTACAAGTTAATGCAACATAGTTCCTCATTTCAACCACATATCTTGTTTTGTACCTCTCACAGATCCTATATGTCACCCGATCCTGGTGAATGAAAGGGAAGAGCAAAATCCAAAACCAGGAGTTTGATCCCCCAAGTCATGCATGTTTCATTGGATTTGCTCCAAATTCCTTCCAGAAATAATTTGGTAGGTGCATAATCCAAAGTACACATGATTCAGTTGAAATAGAATTTGATCACCCATGATACATGAGTTTGTTTTATCAGTTTACAAGGACAGACAAATAAATGGACACCTTCCTCACAAAAGTGGAACAAGTTCATTTATTGTTCAAAACAATTGAGTGATGGATGCTGAGGAAATTACCCTATCCTTCCTAAATATTAACCAAGGATCTGGGTATACTGAGTATGAAAGCTAATATTTAATGTCCATCTAATCTTAGGATAATAACCAACCTGCACCGTAAGTTATCACAATTTTCATTTCTGGGTTTTGAGATACCTCATTGATCTCTTAGTAAGCAAACATTTAAAAATTATTACCCTTGGGGCCGGAGCGATAGTCCAGTGGGTAGGGTGTTTGCCTTGCACGCCGGTCGGCCTTTGCCGGCCCAGGTTCCATCCCCCGGCATCCCACATGGTCCCCCGAGCACTGCCAAGAGTAATTCCTGTGTGCAGAGCCAGGAGTAATGCCTGAGTATCGCCGGGTGTGACCCAAAAAAGAAAATAAAAATAAAAATTATTACCCTTTGCCCCCATTGCTGGAACCAGTTTTCTGACATAGATAGATTTTGATTCAACAACAGCAAGAGAGTTCCAGAATGAGGGGCCTGAGAGTTTGTGTTGCAGTGATTCTTCTAAGAGATTACACTATTGCCAGTTACCAATAGCATGAGAATTTTTGCTTCCCTGTCACAGCAAACCAGTCCTGTGTCCATATATCCTACCTCTTCATGGAAAGCTGCAGAAAAATATCTTGTTTCATGAATAAAACTGTTTCAATAAAACTATTAGTGAGAGCTATGGTCTTGTTCATCAAATGGTCATTTGATACGATCCTCTTAAAATGTCACAAAAGTGTGCATTAAATTTGGGGGAAAATAATTCACTGTATCACTGTATCACTGTCTTCCTGTTCATCATCGATTTGCTTGAGCAGGAACCAGTAACATTTCCATATGTCCTGTCACATGCTAGTAGAGCCCAAGGGCATCTGCTTACTCCAGGAACATAAAGAGCCTCAAACCATTCCATCAGGTCATGGGAATGAGGTCTATAATTGTTACTGGTATTTGGCATATCAAATATGACAGGGAGGCTTGCCAGGCTCTGCCGTGTGGGTGGCATACTCTTGTAGTTACCTCTAAATCCAGCATTCATTGATAAACCATGCGGCCGCCGGCAGCATGAGCCGGGCTGTGATAGGCTCATCTGCTGGGTGGAATTCTGACTAAAGGGAAGTGCGGATGCTGAAAACGGCAGCCCTCATGGAGATAGGGGGTCATCTGGCTTGTTGTGAGGCTCTGCTGGGGTGGCTGGCCAGAGCTAGAACCTGCCATCCCTCCCGGGTGCCTCGTTAGCAGCTGGGCACAGGGAGAGCCGGTAGCAGCTCTGCCCCATGTCTGTGAATCTCTGGATCAACATACCTAGGTCGGACTTGAAAAAAAGACTGCTGCAGGGTGGGTCCAATGAGCCGGGCTGTAATAGGCACTTCTGCTGGGTGGAGTTCTGGTGAGAGGGAAGTCTGGATGTGGAAAATGGCAGCCCTTATGGAGTGGGGCGGGGGTGAGGGCGGGGGGGTCTTCTGGCTTGTTGTGAGGCTCTGCTGGGGTGGCAGGCCAGGGCTAGAACCTGTCATCCCTCCCAGCTGTCTCGTGAGCGGCTGGGCACAGGGAGAGCCAGTAGCAGCTCTGCCCCATGTCTGTGAATCTCTTGGGAAAATAATTTGGATGTCAAAATTCAGAAGGTAGCTAGCCTAGATTGGAGCTAAGGAACAAGTGTTCTTTGCGTGCTAATGCTGTACTGGAAGCAGCTTCTTCTGTGAGTCTGATCTCTACTCTTTTCCAGCTCCTACTGCATCTCAAGCTCTCTCTCATCTGTCCATTGAGCAGTGAAAGGACCCATCCATTGCTCCAAATGTAAATACGGACAGAAGAAAAAACAAACTCTGATTTAGATATTGACATCTGAATCATATTTATGTTAGAGGTGTCCAGAGAGAACAAATTATCTGTTCCATTGTGTGAATTTAAGCCTGGAAACAGTGATATGGCACAGGACCTGTGACTTTGCTCTTCTTTGTTTTGTTTTGGGGCCACATCCAGCAGTGCTCAGGGCTGACTTTGGTTCTGCACTCAGTGAGAACTCCTGTCAGGTTTGGGGGACTATCTCAGATACCAGATCAAACTCAGCCTGGCCTCATGCAAGGCAAACATCCACTGTTCTTTGTCTCCAACCAAGAACCTGACTGACTTTTCTCCTATTTTTAAACTCAGTCATTGTTAAATAATAAAGATTCAGGGCCAAATAAATAGTGCAAAAATTAAAGCACTTGTCTTGCATCCCACAGACCTTGGTTCAAGTCCCTTACACCATAGATGGTCCCCAGAGCACCATAGGGGGTCACTTCTAAACACAAAGCAAGGAATGGACCCCTGAGCATCACCAGGCATGCCCTTCCAAAACAACAAATAAAATATAATAAATACTCAAGTATTTCTTTTAAACAGGTATTTGGTTTTTCTGTTTTCTCTTGGTGTTGTTATATTAAAAACACTGAACTAGATGTCTGGTCATAACTTTTTTTTTTAATTTGAAAGAACTTAGAAGCCATCAAGGGGTCGGTACAATAGTACAGAAGGAATGCTACTTGCCTTCCACATGGTAGACCCAGACTTTGACCTTAGCACCCCATTTGGTCCCTGGAGCCTTGCCAAGAATGATCCCTGAGTACAGAGCCAGGAATAAGCCCTGAGCTCTGTTGGATATGGCTCAAAAAATAGAAAAGAAGCCATCTAGCCTGTTCCTCAATTCTACAAATTAAATCTACTCCAAGTGTGACCTTCTTTAAAAATGCAAATGTTTAATAATATTAATAACTACCACTTATTTAAACTTTGCTACGTAACAGATGTTGAACCAAGAACTTTACATCCATGCCCTTGCTTAAATTAACTCTAAGTTTCATAAGTTTAAGTGTGAAATAATCAGATGGAATTGCGGAAACTGACATAAGAGTAAAGAATTGCATAATTATAAAAGGTATTAGAATTAGGCTCCAGTTTTATTATATCGCCTCTTTAAAATACATGTCTGTTTTGCTTCAGTCGACAAATAAACTGATTCCAAAGTAGTATCGTGTCATCTTTGCTACGTGTTCTGTTTCCCTCTCTCAAGGCACATTTTTAGCCCAATTTAACATTTATGGTTGTCTGAGTTAGACATATGAGACTCCCCTTTGGATTTTATTCCTGTGTCTCCTCATTTTGCTCTAGTTATTCATTTAAGTTGCATCCATAATAAAATGGACTCATTCTTATGAGTTCTGACCACCTTTTCTGAAAACTACACTTTTATTTATATAGACTATGATGAATTATTTTTTGTCTTAGCTGATACTTTGGAAGTGCCAGAGTGAATCATGCAGTTGATATATGAAGATTGCTGTCTGATAAAGGTAAAAGATGCATTTCATGTGACTATAATGCATCTCTTCTAGAATTTGTCTGTTCTCATCAGTGGAGCGGGAATGAAATCCGCAAAAGACCTCAGTTTCCTCATTAGTAAGAGTAGCTCTTGGTTGTTTTAATCTTTAAAACCTACTCATAATCTTATTTATAGATGAGTTTCCATTTTACTAACTTATTTAACATGTATGCTGGTATATTCTCATTTACTTATTGCTTATTTGTCACCAAAGCTAACCAGTTTCTAGACAGAAATAGGAAAAGGGTCAATAAGCTTAACAAAAATAGTTTTAAATTTAAATTCATTTCAAAGAAAAGGTTTTCTGCTATTTAGGTAATTCCATGCATAATATCAGGGATAGTGTATAAGCTTTTAGTCAAGGAATTTTTGTCATGATCCAAGATTAACAGAAAGCTTGATAATTCTTTAAACAAGCCTTATAAAAACACTGGATTCACCATAAAACAAATTAACAAAGATCAAACCCTTTTCATCTAAGCCATATGTATTAGTTCTTCTAGGCATAAATAAAATCATATACATTTGCAGTTCTCTGAATGCAGTTGAATTTTTTGACAAATAAAGAAACCCCAACTTTTTCACATTACTCCTATCCTGAATTTAGTGATTAGCATGACAAGTTTCTTAATTATTTTGATGTCTATAGCACTAACAATTTTTCATAACATTTGATGAAAAGATGGATTAACATTGGATAGGAAATATAGCAAATAAGTTTTACTCTTATGAAGATTTCAGTGATTTTTGGAACTTCCTAAATAAAAAGAATAAAGAAGCTTCTTAATTTGAAGTATTCATGTGTGTTTATCTTTGCTTACATTTGCTTGGTCAGTGACATTGATTTATTGAAGATATAACTCCATGACATGAAAGGGTTCCCTGCCTATGTTTTCCTCAATATGGTTTATGGATTCAGATCTAATGTCAGGTCTTTAATGCATTTTGAACTGACTTTTGTGTATTGTGTAAGAGAGGTCTGAGTTCATTTTTTTTACATATGACTGACCAGTTTCCCAACATCATTTTTTGAAGACGCTTCCCTTACTCCATTTCATACTCTTTTCTTCTTTGTTGAAGATTAGTGTCTATATACCAGAAGATCTGTGCCTAGGCTCTCAGTTCTATTCCATTGATCACATATTCTTTCACTATATATTCACATCAGAAAAAATTACAAAAACCCAAAGACCCTTATATAGCTAGAATTAATGGTATGCTGCCTGATTCTCTCACCTTGTCTTTATTTGTGGCCCCTTTTTGTTGTCCTGAACTATTACCCATTATCTATTATTAATAATTTATTAACATCTATAATCTTCTCTTGATTTTTGCAAATGATTGCTTCTTGTCATTAATTTATCATCTTAAATGTCATCTCTTCAAAGAAGTCTTCCAAATCAACCATGAGAACAAAATATCTCTTATTTTTAGTTTCATCCCAATACTTAGAATATAACAAATACCTAGTAGGCACTGTTGGATGACTGCCACAACCTAGTCCTGGATCTTTGCTGTTTAAGCCATTTACATGTCTTTAGGCTAGAGCTTTATGGTAAAGAGATTCTCTTTTGTGTAAACAGAAAAGGCGCATTGGGAACAGGTGTAGATGAGACAGTTTGATTCTGATAACTTTTGGGATCTCATCATAATTTCTACTATGAGTTCAGTACAATTTGGTTTGGTCATATACCCCAAGGTTCCAGCATGGGACTGGACAGTACCAGAAAGAGCCACCCTGGTTGTGTTGTGAGACACACTTTTAGGAAATTAACTCTATTAGTAAGACCTTACAGTAAGCAGAGAACAGAACACACATAATTTTCCCTGGAGTAGTGTGGAATGAATAAAGGACCTTGTGGGGACCCAGATAGCCATCTAGCATGCATGGAGTTCATAGTCTGAATTATATGAACTATATTAATTTTCCCCCATGAAAACACATCCTTAGATATTTTATCTCAGGTCGCTTGCCACTTGTCACTTGTCTTCCCATTGTTCACAGATTTGCTTGAGGGGGCTCCAGTAACATGTCCATTTGTTGGGAATGAGATCCATTATTGTTACTGTTTTTGGCCTATGAAATACACCACAGGCAGCTTGCCAGGCTCTGCTGTGGCTCTGGGTTCATCCCAGGGGGCCCATTCTTTTCTATGTCAGACCATCAACCATGCAGGGCCCGTGGGGCAGAGCCCTGGGTGTAGACAATCTTGGTATCCTGGGTGTAGACAAGTCTTATCTCAGGTGTAATTTTTTTATACCAGCCCCCTCTCAGGGGTAACATTTGCATAAGAGAAGATCTGAGAGGAAGGCAGCATTGTAGCCCTCTTATTAGCATTTGTTAAGCCTAACCCAGAGTGATGGCCCACCTGGAATCTGCCCCTAAAAACTGGTTTGATATTTGGTAGTGTTGCCCTGTCCTAGAGGAAAGTTTGAGGCTTTTTTGCTCTTGCTTTGGCTGGCTGGGAGGAGACAAAGATGCTGGCTTGGTGAAGAGGTACACATCTGTGTGGAGGAGACATCTTGATCAGAGCACATGGTCAAGGCATCTGATCTGCAGCTCTGGGTCTGGGGAGTTGGTTGCCCAGTGTTGTGGTAACAGAGTGTGTTTAACTGTTGGAGAGAAGTAAAAAGGCCTTTTGTATTATTTAGACTCCTGGATTTTGTTTATCAGTTGTCGGCCCCTAAGCATGACTAGGAAACTTGAATCCTAATATTGTCGGGGTCCCAGGTGGCTTCCGGACATGTACACAATAGGAATTGCTGAATGAGTGAATTAATGAATGAATAAGTGAATAACCTTCATTTTCTTAACTTTAAAATGAAAGAATTGGATTGGGTAAGGATTAAATCTTCTGTTTCAACATTTTGGTTTCATTTTCTACTGGGGAGTCATACCCAGTGGTACTTAAAAATACCTCAACTCTGTGCTCAGAGATCACTCCTGGAAAAACTTGGGAGGCCTTATGATTCCAGAGATTAAATTCAGGGGCTCCCTCATGCAAAAAAATTGTTCAGTTCTTTGAGCTATCTCTTCAGCCCTGTTTTTTTTTTGGTGTGGTGGGGTCTAGCCTTTTTAATTACATTAATTATATGAGCTGGTTCCTAGTAATTTGGTCACATATCTATCAATTCCAAGTTATCTATCCATCTGAATAATAAACTCTAACAATAAAAGCTGTTAATAACTGATATTAAAGAGAATGATGGTACCCTACCTTCCTGAAATAATATTAATTATGGCTATTTTCATAATCCTTAAATATAATCACCCTTTCTTCAGAGGTGCATTATCACACACCTGGTGTTAATGCTTGATTAATTTAGCCACAGAACAAGGATTTGCATGCCAATGTAAATACGATTGGGAGGGATAAAGAGGGACACAGAGAACATCATAACTCATCTTTCTTTATAGGGACCTACCTTAAAGCAGGCACCCCCAGAGTTAGTGAGGAATTGGGATTCATGTCCTGCAATGCTCAGCCCATTTTTCACAGAATTAGAGAAATACCTTACTTATTGATACAAATATATAATAAAAATATATTTGCATCTCACTTTATTCTCTTTTGTATAGCATTGGTTATTTCACTTCCTCTACATAGTACATCCTTTTAACATATGATGTGATAACAGCTCTCATGAAATTTTTCATACAATTTTCTGATTATTATCTATCATTTGCCATTGATCTTTTATGTTTTGCTTTATTATGTCATATTCAGAGGTGCTCAGGAGTTACTCCTGGCAGTGCTCAGGGGACCATATGGGTGCCAGTGACTCAATACAGTTCATCCATGGGCAAGGCATGCACCTATCCACTGTACTATTGTTTGGGTCCCATAAAATTAATAAGAGGAGAGATAGATATAAAGACAGAGAAAGAGAGAGATATTCTTTCTGCTGCTCTAAAACTGGCCAATAGTCTGGAAGATATCATAAGATCACAGGCACATTATTTGTACTGCACGGGACTCAGATTCCATTTCTAACACCCAGAGCAGGTCTGGTGTGATTCTGGTGGGCTCCCAAGCACAACCAGAGTGGCCCTAGTGGTCCCTAACACTGCAGGCCAAGTAACTCTTCATTCTGGTGCCTGTCACTGAACTGTCCAGCTTGTTTTACTGAGTATTATTGAGATTGACCCTTGGGTTTCAAACAATAAAACAAGCACAAACAAAAACAGCTGAGGGGTGTAGTAATTTCACTATAAATAGAGCATTAACTGTATACTTGAGATTTGGGAAGCTAATGTTCTCTATTTTATATTTTTTCTTTAATTGTTGGTCTTCTTAACACTGCCTTCTATATTCCTTTGCAATATGGAATTATGCACATATAGGTAGAAGGAGATTGGGCGCATTCAGGACCATGGCAAGCCTGGCAAGCTGCCCGTGTTGTATTTGATATGCCAAATACCAGTAACAATAATATTAGTTCATTCTCATGACCTAATATAATGGTTTGAGGCTCTTTATGTTCCTGGAGCGAGCAGATACCCTTGGGCTCTACTAGCATGAGACAGGACATATGGAGATATTACTGGTGCCCGCTCGAGCAAATAGATGATCAACGGGAAGAAAGTGATAGTGATAGTGATAGGTAGAAGGAGAAAGCATATACAAAGAGTTAAATGTCCAAAATCTAGGTGACTAGTTTTGTCAATACACACTTTCATTTGATCATTCAAACTAATTTTTTTCATCTACAAACACAAAACTACCAGTTTATCATAAAATGGTGATTATTCAGTACATTAAATAGTGACTATAATAAGTGACATGTCACAATGTGTTTTAGAACTACTTTTTTTTCCCGCATAGATGCAAGTTCCATATTCCAGAGTTAAGCAGCAGATATTTATCCATCTTTTGTCATTTCTGCAACATTTTCCTGGAGTGAGAAGCTGTCTCAAGCACACCAATCTGATTTCATGTTAGTAGCATGAGGGCAAGATTTATACAAAATATCCTGTAATCCCATGTATGAAAAACACAGATACATTGCCATTATCACTGGGTACCTAATAGTTATAGAGGGAAACAGACAGCCCTGATTTTTCTGAGGGAGCACAATTTTCAAGCCACATTCTATTTATCTACATCAATATTTGTAGAAGTAAGTATCCTACTGTACCACCCACATAGTTATTTGTTGATCCATTCCCGTGGTCTATCAATCTTTTTTCAATTCTGGGTTCATGACTAGAGTAGTGGAGCAGTGTTTATTGCATCTCTATGATAATTTAATTTAACTGTAGTGTGCTAGGGTCTAGATTGCTCTTCTTAGCAGTAAGAGGTGACCGCAAACAGCATTAGGGCCTAGAGTGTTGTCAGCAATAATTATTGGCTAAAGAGAACTTTTAAAGAATATGACATTATATAGAAATATACACACAGATAATATACACATATGTGAATCATAAAATACACACACATGCATGCATGGGCACACAGTTATTTTAACAAAACTGTAAATTTCTTTGTCAAAACAGTACATAATTGATTAGCTGACAGTCTCTAAACTGCATTTGCATCTTTGTATAAGTCTGTATTTTATCTATTTGCTCCAGGCAGGATTTTTAATGGGTTTATATATACTGATAATCTGAAAATGAAGTAAATGGTTTGGCTAAATATAAAAGTACAAATGGAAAGAAGAGGGGGGGGGAGGCAATTTTGTTCACATATTTTCTCTTTTTTTTCTACTCTCATAAAAATAAATTCAACTTTGAAAATCTAAAGAAGGAAATAAATGGCTCTTCCCCATTTAATTATCACATTTAGGCAGAACTGTAAGTACACACACAATTTCAGCAAATGGCATTGGATCTGAGAGATGCCATATGATGCTGAACTAAAACGTTTATTGTAGAAAGTGCTCTTTAGTCCTATGCTGACTTTTCAGCACTTGTTTCTGGGGAATAAGATTCAATAGAGAATCTAAACCCCCCACACCATGACATTTTTCCCCACTCTTTTTCAGACTATCTTATCAGAGGTAATTATTTACAAACTTCTAGGAAAAAATCAAGTGATTTGGCTAGGTTAGTACAAATACGAATGACATAAGCAGTTATAGAAATAAAATTTACTTTAATATTATGCATTAGCTACAAAATAATGGCCATAATACTCCCATCCTACTTAATGCAGCAATTTCACCTTACAGGTTGTATGGTTTCTAATTAGCTATTTAACCTTAATGGGGAAAACAAGTGAGATATTAGCATAATTCATTTGAGAAGGGAAGAGCAAATTTAGTTCCCAGACTACACTGGACATTAAGAAAAAATTATCCTAGGGCTGGAACCATAGTACAGAGGTTAGGGTGCTTGCCTCATACACAGTAGACCTAGATTCAATCCCAGTATTCCAAATGGTCCGAAGCACCATGTAGAGCCAGGAGTAAGCCCTGAGTACCACCAGGGGAGGCTACAAACCAGAACAAATGACTAAGAGAGACCATGTTCAGAAAACTTCACCTTAGTTTAATAACTAACTCTACTTTTGCAAAGTGAAAGGACAGAAAATAAGAAGTCTATTCACTAGGTTGCTTCCAAGAGTTAGTTCTGAGTACTAAAACCTCTTCTCAGGCAAGGACCTAACACATTCTTCCTTTTTCTGGAGCAGCTCTCACCCTCCATCCCCGTGTGATATTGCCTCATAATTGTCAGGAATCTCAAGGTTATAAGAGACTTCACCATTTATCTGTTAATTACACAAATCTCATTCCAGCATTGCTATGAAGAAGTTTTTTCTTCATGTCTCTGACCTTTTACTTGTTGACCTACTCCATGGGAAAATGTATAATAGAAAGGAGTTAGTTCAAACTCTATATTCATCACTGAAGTGTTTCATATTACACTGACCTGAACCAAATGTATTCATATAGATCATACATTAACATGCATGTTTCCTACTGGTTTAAAGATAATATGTCTTGTTTGCCAATGATATTATTAATGTATCAATAATAAAGTCAATGTCTTTTACATGGGAAGCCAGTTAATTCTCTAAAATACCTGCAGTATTTGTATTGAAGTGCTCCTATATAATTGTGGCGTGATGGTATAATTTAAACTGCATGCTATGCATAAGATAGAATATAGACCTCAAGCTTTATTTATGTTCTCCATAAACTCTACTAGGAGCACCTTATCTGTGCATGGGATAGAGCAATTTGATAGACCAATGTAAAAAAATGTTTTTCTTTAAGAGGAGACATTTATTTTTTTCTATAAGTGACTACATGCATAAGGATACATGCTAGCATCAAAAGTTGTATAAAGTTCAGAAACATGAGTAATTCATAGATGTTGATGATTCAGGGGTGTCAGTGTGTGTGTGTGTGTGTGTGTGTGTGCTGGAATCAAATTTGGCTCATACTTGCGAGGCCTTGCACTTTGCCACTGAGTCACATCTCTGGCTCTCAGATGGCTCATTTTTTGTATGATTGACACCCAACTATGAACAGCTTTTTAACTATGTACCTCATAGTGATTCGATAGATAGATAGATAGATAGATAGATAGATAGATAGATAGATAGATAGATAGATAGATAGATAGATAGATAGATAGATAGATAGATAGATAGATAGATAGATAGATAGATAGATAGATAGATAGATAGATAGATAGATAGATAGATAGATAGATAGATAGATAGATAGATAGATAGATAGATAGATAGATAGATAGATAGATGTTGTATTCAATGGGGGCTAGAAAAGTAGTTCAATGGGCTGAGCTCATGCTTTCTAGGCTTAAGGCCAGAGTTTGATTCCCTAACACTATCTGGTTCCCTAGCACTGCTAGGAGAGATTTTCACGTGACTCTGGAGTCACTGCAGAGTACTGCTGGGTGTACCTCAACAACAAAATTAAAAGTACATTTGAAACATGAAAGCTTACAGTCAGAATTGTTGAGGGAGAGGGAACAATACAGTTGGCAATCTGGACCATGATAAGCATTGGAATTGTGGAAGATGGAGCTGAAGTTTCAAATACACACTGTCCACAGACTTTTTCTGAAGAAAATTCTAGGCTCTGCCTGCAATATCACCTGCTAATTTATCTTATCTCCATGGTATTTTCCATGCAGTTTTAAGAGTCCTTCCTCTGTTTCTGATAACAACATCATCTAGGATACTAACACTAACTTTTTGTTGTTCTTTTACCCACAATCATAAGAGAGTCTGAAGACCCTAACTCAGAAAAGTCCCTTATCTATCCAGTTACAACTATAAAAGTGTTCACAGTAATCTTGACCAGGAAAGTATTGAAAGTCTTGCTAGAGTGTTTGAACTTTATCTTCTAGTCTAGACTATGGAGGCACCATTATTATACTTTGTTCAGAAAAACTTAGCAATAAGATTGGCATTTAAGGCTCCAACTATAATGTCATTAAATCTAGATCATAACCCTTGGTTCCCATTATGGTCTTCTGAGAACTAATGGAATGATTAACTTAAACCATCAATTCAGGTAAACATTTGATTCATTGTTGTTTAGATTTTGGGAAGAGTATGTGAATCAAGTCTTGGAAATAGGCCAGTATTCTACTCTGCAGATTTTTGCAGTGCTCAGAGAACCATTTTTCTGATATCCATATGTCATTACACATGGATGATTTATTAATCATCAGATGTATTTTAAAATACTGCACATACGCAGATTATAATGCTCCCAATAATCATACACTGTAGTGCATGATTTATGTTACAGACTTCTCTATTTAACATCAGGGTTTTGTTTTTTCTAGAAGCAATCTCTTCAGAAAAGATTGGCTTCATGCCTCTGCTGTTTTTCAGTGGCTAAAGAGTTTTTTACATTACATTTCTCAGAGAAGGAGCCATTTTTCTTATCCCAACTAACAATCATTTCAATCATTGGTGAAGCACTATCTCCTATCAAACTTCAAGTTCAGTTTCAAGTTTCAGCAGTCACAGTCAATCTGTAAAGATAGTATTTTGTACTTCAGTGAAAGTACAAAACCATCATCAGGGCAACAATTTTTAGGTCAAGTTAAACACTCTCGTGTCTCTTGCACAGAGGTGCACATATGCCCTAGCCAGTTCCAAGAAAATCATTATAGTCATCAACTTCTTTATTTAGTTTCAAATTCCTTTATTTGAAACTAAATAATTTAGTTATAAATTTAGTTATTTAGTTATAAATTAAAGAAATTTATAGTTATCAAATTTCTTCATTTATACTTTTTATAGTAGATAATATATCTTGAAGAAAATATAATATGCATAAATATAGCATATAGGTTATGTTAGTAAATAAAATGAAAATTTTCACCATCTTTTATAAGTTTATACTGTTTCTTCATTATCAACCTATGAGCAGTGTTTGGATGGTATGCTCCAAAAGAATATATTTGAAAGTGTTTAGAAATTTTGATGTCTCATGGCATTTATTCTTTTTTATTATTATCACACTGTGAGATAGACATTTACAAAACCATTCATGATTAGGTTTCAGTCATACAACATTACAACACCCATCCCTCCACCAGGGCACATTTCCCACCACTAATTTCCCCAGATTCCATCCTCCCCACCAGCCTGCCCCTATAGCAGGTTCTCCTCCTCCTCCTCCTTCTCCCCCTTCTTCTTCTTCCTCCTCCTCCTTCTTTTCCTTCTTTTTCCTCTTCCTCCTTCTTCTCTTCCTCATCCTCCTTCTTCTTCTCTTTCTCTTTCTCTTCCTCTTCCCTCTCCTCCTTCTTCTCCTTCTTGTTCTTCCTACTTTTCCTCCTCTTCCTCCTTCTTCTCCTTCTCTTTCTCCTTTTACTTCTCCTTCATCTTTATCCTCATCTTCTTTTCTCTCTCTTTCTCTCTCTCCTCCTCTCCCATCTCTAAACATTATGACTTGCCATATATACACTTATCAGTTATCATGTATATACCTTTACCTACATTCAATACTCTGTTCTAGCCTGGCATTACCATTTCCCACAATTGGTGGAATACTGGTATATATTTATGTCCCACAAATGAATGCAGTCATTCTATATCTGTCCTTTTCCTTCTGATTAATTTCATTCAGCATAATGATTTTCATGTCCAGGTAAGCTTCATGACTTCATTTTTCTGACAGCTGCAGAGTATTCTGTTGTGTAGGTGTACCATAGTTTCTTTATCCAGTCTTCTGTTCTCGGGCACTCAGATTGTTTCCAGATTCTGACTATTGTGAATAATGCTGTGGTAAATATAGAAGTGTGGATGGGTGTTTCTGTTAGTGTGTGTTTGGGCCTCCAGTGTATATTTCCAGTTCTGGAGTTGCTGGGTCAAAATTGGGAGCTCAATATGAAGTTGTTGGAGGAATGCCCATATTGTTTTCCAAAAAGACTGGACCAGTCGACAGTCCCACCAATAGTGGATAAGAGTCCCTTACTCCCAACATTTGCACCAGCACTGGTGTTCTTGCTCTTTGAATGTGTGTCAGTCTCTGAAGCCTGGAGTGATATCTCATTGTTGTTTTGATTTGCATCTCTCTGATGACTAAAATGTAGAGCACTTTTTCATATTCAATTTCTTTTTTTGTCAAAATTTATGTTCTTCTCCACATTTCTTAGTTGGGTTGTATTACTTTTTTTCTTGGCTTCATGGTAAGATTGAAAACTCTTCACTAATTTTCTTCTAAGAAAATATATCTTGAACATTTTTAGCAAATTAACTATAAAAAGAAACATAAAATAAATTGTTGGGTCTGCTTTCTGGGCAGGTTGGGGGGGTTGGGAAGATTGAAGATAATTTTGGTGGGAAGTTGCACTGGTGGGGGATTGGGGATGAATAATGAGTGTCTGTAACAAATTAAAATGACACCTGGAGATAAAAAGCAAATTGAAATGACAACTATGTTAAAAAAAAATTGAGCTGAATCCCACTATGTTCAATAAGTTCAATATTGAAACAGAGTGAAATAGTAAAAGCAGTAGCATGGATGGCCCAAAGTGCATGTAACAGCTCAGTGAAAAGGTCATGACTTTAGGAACATCATTACAAGATATGTGTTGTAATGAGCAAAGTAAAGTAAATTAATTAGAGCCTGCTAAGTGAGCAGGCTTGGGAGGTGCGTGGGAAACTAGGGACTTTGTTGGCCATAAGTGCACATTGGTTGTGGGACTGGTCTTGGAATGTTGAGTAACTGAAACAACTGTATTGTGAATCACTTTGTAAATTACAGAGTTTAAATAAAGTTTAATTTCTTTTTTATTTATTCTGTAAGGCCTGCAGTCTCATCCATGTTCCAAAGACAACACCCAGTTAAAACTTTAACACAAGCTTTTTTCACCCTTTTTAAAGATTTTGGAATCCCTGGCTCTGTACTCAGGGACTTTCTGATAGGGCCCAGGGGACCTAATGGGAAGTCAGAGATTGAACCCAAATCATGCAAGGCAGGTTCCTTACTTGCTATATTATCTCTCCATCCCCATGAGTCTTAAGCCTTTTTAAACTCTGAGAGACACCACTTTCCCTCTGTATATGACTAGGATAAAAGTCCTTGCAAGTTAGAGGTAAGACATAGCTCTCCAAACAGTTATATTTAAATAACTGTTCTTGACTGTCACAGGTAAAAACGGTTTTTATCTTTTTGTTCTTCTACTTATGCTTTTATTATTTTTAGAGTATGAATGAGAGGGAGGAAGGAAATGAAAGTTATATTGGCAGAGGAATGACCCCTATTTTCTATAATTTGTAGCTAAAAAGCTTACAGGCTAAATATGTAAATATATGCATATCTGAGAGTAAGACCTCACAAGGAAAATAGCCAAGAAAGAAAAAAGAGAATATGGCCATATACAGGAAAAACACTGGGGCTCTCAGAAACCTGGAAATCTGAAGTGAATTTTCATCTGGGTCCCACCATGACTTACTTAGAATTCTGGCAGTATAAGGAGGCATCAGGATCACTTTATTTACTTGAAAATGAAGATGCAAGAAACAGTCTGACGGCTGATTCAGCACAGTGAGGAGACACTGCCATGGTCTGAGCCCCATCACTTCCTGCTGTGATGACTTAACACAATCTTGGGCAATGGTGGCCTGCACCAAAGTCCTTTGCTGAGTTTCTTGATAACTGGAATATGCTCAATATAGTTATTATTATTCCTTCTCCTAATAGAGGAGGGGAGAACAAAATCATAACACCATTGTCATTTTTCAAGTCTCTACTCTTATCTTTAATTATTCAGAATTAAAAGAAACAGAGCATGAGTTTCACAATGAAGTTAAAACAACCAGTTACTTTAAATTAAAAAGAAAATGTTAAGGGAATAATTCCATGACCAAAGATAATTTACAGGAGTGAAGAAGTGAGTTTGACTCCTCCAGGCTCCCCATGTTTGCCCAACATTTCTTTCAGTGGTTTCCATGTCTAGGACCCCCTTACACGACAATAAAGTAACATATCTGTAGCACACAGCTAGATCTATACACAATCTGTCAGTTTTACAACCCCAGTGAATACTATATAAACTCACAGCAACCAAAGGCACACACTGTAACCAGAATGTGCATAAGCACCACAACAAAATGAGTGTGAACCCGGGCAAGGGAACACCTCAACCAGGTGTGTGAAATCTTGACAACTGCCTCATCTAATGGTGCAAGCTCTGTAACCATGTGTTTTTGAAATTCTCTCATCCCTGGTAATTTTGGGAAGGGGGACCAGAGGAATAAAATAGTGGGGAGGACAATTGCCTTGCATGCAGCCAACACAGGTTCAATCCTAGGCATCCTATATGGTCCCCCAAGCAAAGCCAAGACTAATTTCTGAGTGCAGAGCCAGAAGTAACCCCTGAGCATTGCCGGGTGTGGACCCCCAAAAATAAAAAAAAAAATAAAAATATATAAATAAAGGGAAGGGAAGTGGGAAATAATACCTTTTTTAAATATGGAGAGAAGTGGTGAATGGAAAGGGGAAATATCCATAGCAAACAAAAATAATAATAAACCTAGTGCTTCCTTAGACTAAAAATACTCATAACTGACTGGTGGGAGTGACGATTGGTCCAGTCATTTTGGAAAACCATATGGACATTCCTCCGAAAACTAGATATTGAGCTCCCACCTGATCCAGCAATACCACTCCTGGGAGTATACCCAGGAGTGGGAATGTGTTTTCCTGGGAATATACCCAGGAACCAAAAACACATAGCATAAACACTATCTGTACTTCTTTATTCATCACTGCGCTATTCACAATAGCTAGAATCTGGAAACAACCTAAATGTCCGAGAACAGAGGACTGGCTAAAGAAACTGTGGTAAATCTACATGATGGAATACTATGCAGCTATCAGAAAAGATGAAATTATGAAATTTACCTGCAAATGAATGGACATGGAGACTATCATGCTGAGTGAAATTAGTCAGAAGGAAAAAGACAGATATAGAATGACTGCATTCATTTATGGGATATAAATAAATACCAGTGTTTTACTAAGTATGGGAAATGGTAAAGTCAGACTAGAACTCACCACTGAATATACACAAAGAGACTTAAATGATAGCCCTAAATAACTGCAGGGCTAGCCGCAATGTATAAAAGAAGAGGGAGAGAGATGCAGAGACAGAGAGAGAGAGAAAGAGAGGAAAAGGGATACCTGCTATTGAGGCAGCCTGGGGGGGGGGTGGAGAGGAGGGCGTGGGTACACTGTTGGTGGGAATGGGGCACTGGTAGAGGGATGGGTGCTGTAATACTGTGTTACCAGGAACCAATTATGAACACCTTTGTAATTGTGGGTTTCACTGTGGTATAATAAAAAAATTTTAAAACAACAATCGACTGATAGCATTAAAGAACTGGAACTAGAGAAAGAATATCAGTTCCAACTGCTTGTGTTTGTAGATAGGAAAACAAGGAACAAAATTGTAATATGGCTTTAAGTGTCAGAGCAGAACTCAGTTTTCCAAACACTTAAAAACTTTCCATCCCCTTGCCCCTCACTTCTCCCTGCAGTAACCTTCTTTCCAAGTCTCCTTGAACATAAATTCTTTTTCACAGTGCAATGATTTAGTACAATTTTGAGTAAGGTGAGCTGGGGTAAAGGTAATGTCTCTTAGTTTTATTTTTCTCTTTTGAGGAATAATCTGAGAGCCAAGTAGTGTCCTCTGTTTCAGTGAAAGCAGACATGAGTCATCCTTGAAACTGGATCCTACACTTAATTCACTTAATTTTGTTTGTATGCATATATTTCACAAGTGGATTCTTTCAGAAGAGCCAAACCCTAAGATGTCACGATTGATGGAAAATTCCAAGTAACCCAATTAACACAGAGAAGGAAGTTATCAAATGTGAAAACTTTTGGTTACTTAACTGCCGTCTAGTATGTTATGCTGTGATGAATAATGGACATCTAGAGTGTTATTAATGAGGAACTCATGGAAAAGATAGCACTGCTGCCAACAAGTTTAATACCCAATAATGTATAAAAGAATCTTAAGTCCAAACCAGATGTGTAGGCACCAGACCCTATGACCCACAGAGGGAAGCTTTGTGACTTATAGAGTGTGTTACCAGAAAGATGCATACTGGCCAACCCACACATGGACAAGAATCACAGCCCTAAAGCACTCCGACCTTACTTGATGGTCAGAGTGTCACAAGTGTACCTCAGGATAGGTAGTGTCCAGAGAGTATCAAAGTCATTGTTACTCACTCATCTGTCATTTGTAAGGTAGAGGAGATCAGAACTTGTACTGAGATTTGTGAGATTATAGATAAATCTGGCAGATGGCTCAGTTATTACTAACAGCAATTTAGAACTAATTTTTCCCTATCAGAAGAGTTTTCTATTGAGATTTCTTTTAAATACAGAGAGAGGTTTTTCAGCAGTAAAAATGAATAGCTGTCTCTAAAGGAGAATTTGAAAGATTTACAATATTTCCTGAGACAGGGGGAGCCATTATTGCCTGAATTTGTGCCATAAAATGTTATTTTTTAACCTGTTAGATACTGCATCTCCTTTAATATTACTGTTATGATAGCATCGGCAGGGGCCAGATAGATGGTACAGCAGGCAGGTATTTGCTTTGCATGTGGTTGACCCAATTTAGATATTTGGCATTCCATATGGTTCATTGAGCACCACTATGAATAATTCCTGAATGCAGATGCAGGAGCAACTCTTGTGTGTTGCTGGATGTGGCCCAGAAACAAACAAAAACATAGCATAGGCATCATCCTTTTACTTTGTGGCAGATACTCACACACAGATATCAGAGTTCAACAGCTAGAAGGCAGGTTTCTGATCTTAGTCCACTGAGTATGGTGGACTCATTTGAATTAGTTTGGTGTCCCTGGACAGACACAAGACATAGCTTGGAGTTTGTAGATTCAGGAAGGGGCTAAAAAAAATAAATCCCGACTGAAGGAGATAGGGGGTTGATAGCTTAAGGGAAGAGCCAGTTTTTCTACTTTTTTATCATTAACCAATAATATTTTTTGAAACAAGTTACATTTTATTGAACAATACTTCCTTAGAAAGATGTGAAAGGAAAGAGGGGAAATAATAAGAGAGAACACAGGATTCTCCAGAGTGGAAATAGGCAAGCAAAGAAACATTTTTGAGATATGTATTTCCCTTCTTGAACAGTAGCACTGTCCTGCTGGTTTTCCATTGGGAGGGGACCTTGCATTCAGACAGGTAGTGTGTGAAGAGCCGAGCCAGTGTATTAATGAGTACTGATGGCAGATTCTTCAGGTGTTCAGGTCTGACTGTCTGGGCCAGGTGCTGATGGCTTGAAAGAGCTATGTTTGAATATCACACCTCACTCAAGTGAGAGAAGGAATGTGGAGTTCCGATGTCCATCAACAATCCAGGGTCAGGGATGCTGTCTTGTTTGCCAAGGTGTTGAAAATCAGATGGGCTGGACATGTAATGCAATTTGGAGATAGCCACTGGGCTAGAACCATTACTGACTGGACCCCCCGGACATCAAAAGATCACGTGGCCACACACCTACAAGATGGTTAGACTTCTTCGTCAAGACCCTGAACCAAAGGTTTGAGGCTCTTCATATTCCTGAAGCAAGCAGAAGCCATTGGGCTACACTGGCAGTAATAGGGTCAAATGGCACCCATTCAAGCAAATCGATGAATAATGGTATGTCAAGTGATCAAGTGATAGTGATATACTTAGTTAAATAATTATTAACCTTCCATGATGATATAAATATTCTATGATGTAGATTATATCAATTGTCATGGAATTTTTTGCTTTATTTAGTTAAATGAAAAATTATATCATGAATCCTGCTTTGTGCATTTTGTATATCACCCTTTAAAATTTTTTTTTGCTTTTTTGTGTCACACCCAGCTATGCTTAGGGGTTACTCCTGCCTCTACAATCAGGAATTACTCCTGGCAGTGCTCAAGACCATATTTAATGCCAGGGATGGAACGTGGATCAGCTAAGTACAGGGCAAATGCCCACCCTGTTGTACTATTGCTTCTGCCCCTCTCTTATAATATGTTATAGATGTATGTGTACATAACCTATACTCAGACTCAGCCCAAAAATTAACTGAATACTAACAGTGATCATAGAGGCTGATAATTAGCTTTTCCAAATTTTACTATCTGCATCACTTGTATCACTTGTCTTCCCATTGTTCATCAATTAGCTCGAGCGGGCACCAGTAACATCTCCATTCTTCCCTGTCACATGCTAGTGTAGCCCTAGGGCATCTGCTCATTACAGGAACATGAAGAGCCTCAAACCATTAGTTCAAGACATTGGAATGAGATCCATCATCATTACTGTACTTGACATATTGAATATGACACAGGTAGCTTTCCAGGCTCTGCCATACAGGTGGGATACTCTCTACAGTAGATAGGCTCTCAGTTCATTCATTTACCCAGTCCGCACAACAGGGAGAGCTGGTAGCAGCTCTGCCCCATGTATCTGTGTCTCTGGTTCAAGCATACCTGTGCTTGAAATAGGCTTCTCTACAAGGTGGGACTCTGACAAGCCAAGGTTGAGATTGGCTTTTCTCTTGGGAGGAACTCTGATGAGCTGTGACGTCCAGGTGTTGAAAATGACTGCCATCATGGTGTGGGAGTTCCTCTGATTTCTTCCAAGGCTCTATTGGGATGGTGGGGCAGGGCCAGAACTCACCCTCCCTCACAAATGCCTCATGATCAGCGGAGCACAGGGAGAGCAGGTAGCAGCTCTGCCCCATGTATCTGTGTCTCTGGATCAAGCATACCTGGCTGGAAACAGGCTTCTCAACAGAGTGGAACTCTGACAAGCCGGGCTTGAGGTCAGCTTTTCTCTTGGGTGGAGCTCTGATGAGCTGTGGAGTCTGGATGTTGAAATGGTTTAGAATCTGTACAATCTTTTAATACAATGATACAGATAATTAAAGAAAATAAAACAAAAACTAATTTTAAGTTGATCATTTAATATTAAATGCAAAAAACATTGGCAGTATTTGCCTTTTATGCTGACAGCACTATTTTTACTACTTCTGCTTGACTGAAAACTAGGAAAGGGCAAAAATGATCGCACCCTGAAATTTTGCCCTCATGGAAGTATGTTTCACAGACTTATTATTAATTTGCCACATCTTCTGGGGCATGACTACAAATTGATTCACAACTTGGGAATACACAAACCCCCCAAACTAATATGTAAACCAAATTGTTCCATCATCCCATGTTTAACAATTGTGAAGAATTATTAGTATTATAAATAATATTCAATTGAAATTTTAGGACAGACATGGTTCTGCCTGAGGAGTTTATTGGAAAATCATTTGTTTCACATCACTTTTGGCACCCAGTATTCAACGTGAATTATGTAGTTATAGCCCAGTGTATTATACTTTTGTTTGTTCCACTGTGTATATATGCGTCTTAGGCTTTAAAAAGGTAATTTGTGCCCTCAAAATATATTATGTAACAAATTGTGATTCATGCAAATCACTTTGATTTGTTTTCCAAAAATGTAGCCAGCTTCAATTAATCAGCTGCTATTCATTTCATATGTTTCTGTTGCACTCACAACAAAAGCCCGGTGGGTTATCACTTACATGGGGGGCTGACCTCCAGAGGGTGTGAAAGACACAACAATCAGACATTATACCAAGCATACAATTATGCCGTGTGTCCCCACAAACTCCAATAAATCACACATCACATTATGTTGGACTCCTACCTCTCTGAAGTTCTCCGTTACCCGAGCCACCTACCTGCTGTAATCACAGTGTTCTGCAGTGCGTGGGTGCATAGCTCTCAACCTGCTGAGACCTATTCCATGACTCCCAATATGTAGCGGAGTCAGCCAAGCAGATTGCTATATCTATGTTCTACCACCTGCCCATCACCACAAATGAGTGACTGAAAGTGCTGTGCTCCCACACATGGACTTTGTCTAGGAGAGTGAGGAAGGAAAAGCAGCATGTCAATTTCAATTGTACTTAGACATGGATGATGCACAATATTTTCATGGAGCTTTTATTACTCTGAATGTAAAAAATGGACATGGCAGAAACTTCCAAGATGTTATAAACTAACTATAGAAAATGTTCTCTTTTTTATAAATGTTTTATTTTAATTATGGGACATCTTAAAGTATAATTACTACTCATGCTTTTACTTAAGTGTCACGTTGCGCAACCCTGTTCTGTAGGATGAACTAATAATAATGGACTGAGATTAGCATTTTATAAGAGGTGTATTATTATTTATTTTCCTAGCAATAACAGAGTACTTAGTGTCATCGAAAATAGAGGGCATTATTAAACCAAAACCACTTTTCTATGCCAGCTATTTATAAACCACATATGAATAGTTCTAAAACATAGGGTACTGAAATGACTAATTGTGGTGAGTAGGTGCTCATTAGGGGTAAAACTGCCCACAAAGGAAGATTTATATATGGGGTTCTGATGTCACTTCATTAGCCATCACCGTTATTCTAATGACAGTGATGCAAGATCTTGTGTTTCTTGTGGAGCAAGTTGCCATGGAAATAAGTAAAGGCCAAGAATGTAGCATTAGACATGTTTTCATCATATTAGGTACTGGTTCTCAACTGGTTCTAAACCAAGATATCACAGGAGAAGAAATAAATAAGATGATAATAAGATGTCAATAATATGCATATAAGTTTGAGCTTTTACACAGTTGACTATCAGTAAGACAAAGTTCAATTCCACCAAGATAAAGGCCATTAGAAAAGGTTTGTAAGTGTTTCACAAGGACTTGAATATTTGTCATTCTAATTTTCAATTCTCATTGTCCTTTTTAGATATGATAGAGAGAGGAAAAGTGAAAGTGAATAAACAATTGCTTGTAAAATACAACTTTAGTGAACAAAGACCTGTTGCACTTATGAACTAATTACCGTAATTTTCTGAAGATAATAAACCATATTCAAGCCTAAAGAAGGTCAAAGGAATAAATAACAAGATGTCAAGTACCAGGGTTGGAAAGATAGTGCAAGGCTTAAAGCATTAGACCTGTACACTGCTGACCTTATTCCATTTCTGGCACTGCATATATACCCAATGCACTACCAGGAATGATCCCTGAGCAGCAAGTCAGCAGTAAGACCTGAGAATCACCAATCGTGACCACAAAACAAGCAATCAGAAGAAAACCTAATTCCTGCAACCTGTTATTGCCTTTTATGCCAAAGAAATGTAGCATATATGATGACGTTAATAATGTTGCAACAAAAACATTAGTCTGCATTATCTATATGAATCCATTGCAACCATATTCTTGATCACTTGACCACTTGATCACTTGACATCCAGTTATTCATCGATTTGCTTGAGCAGGCGCCAGTAACATTTACATTTGACCCTATCACGTGCTAGTGTAGCCCAATGGCATCTAGTTGCTTCAGGAATACAAAGAGCCTCAAACCGTTCCTTCAGGGTCTTTACAAAGAAGTCTGACCATCTTGTAGGTGGGCAGCCACATGATCTTTTGATATCCCGTGGGATCCAGTCGGTAACGGCTCTAGTCCAGCGGTCGTCTCCAAATCGCATTACATGTCCAGCCCATCTGATTTTCGATACCTTGGCAAACGAGACAGCGTCCCTGACTCTGGAAGTTTCCTCTTTGGGAGACCGAAATAGCATTCTCATCCTGCTTTACATGGGGCCCAGGTCTCTGAGGCGTAAGTTAATGCAGGGAGAATGGTGGAGTTGAAGAGATGTGCCTGGAACTGGAGGTTCTTTGTCTTTTTTAGCTATTTCTTCGATGCTTTTGAAGGCATTCCATACAGCTCTCTTCCCCCTGCATAGCTCAGGTTTTAGGTCATTCATCATGTTGACTTCTCGACCTAGGTACACATAACTGCTGCATTCAGAGATGTTTACATCAAGATACATCAAGATCCTTTATCTTTAAACTTTATCTTGATGTAAATATCTCTGTTTACATCAAGATCCTTACGGATTCACCACCAGGATCTCACCAATCATATTCTTACAAGAAGAAAAAGGGAGTTGGAGTAAGAAAATTCTTACAAGAAATCATATTCTTACAAGAAGAAAAAGGGAGTTGGAGTAAGAAAAGATATGTTGAAAGAAGAAATTATTGGAATGATGCTCTTTGAAGCTGGAAGACCCAGAACCAAAGAAGAAAGAGTACCTTTTAGAAGCTAAAGTCAAGATATTAATCCTCTCGGGGCCGGAGCGATAGCCCAGCGGGTAGGGCATTTGCATTGCATGCGGCCGGCCCATGCCAGCCAGGGTTCGATTCCCAGCATCCGATATGGTCCGCCAAGCATCTCCAGGAGTGATTCCTGAGTGCAGAGCCAGGAGAAACCCCTGAGCATTGCCGGGTGTGACCAAAAAAAGCAAAAAAAAAAAAAAAAAGATATTAATCCTCTCCTAGAAACTCCAGGATTCCATCCTTGCTAACCTTGCGGACACCTTGATTTTAGCACTGCAAAACTCATTTAAACTTATACCGCCGGAATTATATAATAATGAATTTGTATTGCTGAAGATGCTACATTGGTGGTATTTATTTACTGCCACAATAATAAGCAAATAAAACCATGATTTCTATTCTAAAATCCAAAATAAAATAGTCATAAGAGTAGAGTTTAAACTATATCAGTGTGCCAAAGATTAAAACTCTACAGGAAATTAAATCTTAAAATTGACAAAGAGAAAATCTTAAAATGGGCAAAGAGAAGATTGCTGAGAGAGACAAATGCAGGTGGCTGTTTTCTTGACTACAAACAAGGAATAGTAAGAGAAATTAATCTTCAGTAGATGAGGATGGAAAAAAGAGCTCAATTTTTAACAATTTATGCTAGTTTAACTGCAATCCCAAATCACAGAATGAATTAATCTTCACACCCACCCACCACCAAATGAGAGTATTCAATAGTTGAGAAAAAGAACAAGCCAAGAGAATTGAGACCCAGGTCTCAGGCCCAAGGCAGAGGACTCAAAAGCTGAAGTAAAGAGAAGAGCAGAAATATTCCTTTCCACCCAAGTGTCCTAAATATTTACTGGATCTTTCACTACTGATGGAGGAGGTCAGCGAGACCCTGGCAGTGAATTCAGGTGCATTTCCTGAAGTCAGAACCATCTAGATCCATTAAGTACCCATTACATTCCTACAAGGGGTTAATTCCACATTTCAGCATACTCCTCCATGGTGTCCCAACAACAGACAGACCCCAAGGCCAGGTCGATTTAGAGAAGCCTGTAGCATGCACACACCATCTTGCCTAGGAGACCCCACGTGTCTTCCCTGGAGATATAAATTTATGCCTTTAACATTATGGGGTGCACTCCTTTTGTGGAAGTTGCTTTCATCTCACATGGTATATAATTCCTTTATGACATGCTCTCTCTTGCTCTCACTCTTCTCTCTCTTTCCCTCCTTCTCTTCCTCCCACACCACTTTCTGTAAACATGGAATATTCCCTCTTCCCTCTCTCTCTCTCTCCTTGCATTTTTAATACAATATCTTTGCCTATTTATCTTCTGCAATTCTTTTCTGAATAGACAAGAAGTCCGGGAAACCCTGGGAAAGGGCAAATCCTGATTGTCCACAGGGTATAGATGCCTCTGCGGCTTTGATGGTGTTAAATATCACCAGTGAGGTTGTAATAGCCAAACAGGAGGGTGGTAGTGGCACATTCCGTCTACTGTCTACCTCTCTACTCTGAAGCTCCCACGCACTAACTGCTAACCTTTTCACTGAGGCCTGGGAGCAGGCCAGAACTGAGATACATGCCCAGAACTGAGGTAAAGGATCGACAGTGATGAGCTCAAATACAGCTAGAGGTGGTCTGGGAGAGCAAAAATAACTTTCAGTAATTAGTAATTCAAAAAGCTGGGGATTGAGTTATAAAACATAGTCATATCTCCAGAGAATTAATAATATGCATAACTCAAGCCTTGCCAAAAAAGAAAGTGCTGATACTGAGCTCAAAGTGCTTGAAGCCAGCGGCAAACTGAATTTAAATCTATCACAAAGCCTATTCAACACAACTATAGGTGAGACCAACTCAGTATATTCTAAAAAGTCTGACAGAGGGAGGAGAAAGTTCTTTATGGGTATGTACTGTTCTTGACACAAAGTGACTGCAACAGAATGAAAATTATAAAACATGTGAAAAGTAGAAAGTGTGACCAATGAAGAAAAGACAGAAGCAGGCTGACAGATGACCTAGATATTGAATTTAGTTAACAAGAACTTTAAAATAACACTGATAAATGTACAGAATCTAGCAAAATGCAAGAAGAGATAAAATTTTCAAGGATTGTATAAAAGAAATAACTATATAAAAGAAATAACTAGAAATACTGGAACAAAACAAAGAATTTAAAGTTTACTCAGTGGACTCATATAAGGCCACACTGGACATAGCAAAATGAAAAAGCAGCAACATGAAAACAATAGAAATCTTCTAAACAGAAATAGAGGCAAAAAAATATTAAAGTGAGCAGAGTGTTCAATATTTATTAAATGATGATTGAATAAATATATGATGATATCTAACAGACATAATATTGGAGTTGCAGAGATTAGGAGGGTGATAGCTGAGAGTATTCCAAACTTAGCAAAATAGGACCTGGAGTGATAGCAAAGTGGGTAGGATGTTTGGCTTGCAAACAGCCAACCTGAGTTCGATACCTACCATCCCATTAGGTCCGCAAGCACTGCCATGAGTAATTCCTGAACTCAAAGCCAAGAGTACTGACAAGTGTGACTCAAAAAGGAAAAAAATAGCAAAATATTTCAACCAATAAATTAAATGATTTAGCAAATCCCAAATAGGATAAATATAAAACTATATCTAGTCATTATCTACTCAAGCTACTAGAAACAATATATAAAGCATTAAGAACAATCCATACTAGGGGATAAATATTCAATGAAAGGAAAAATAATCAGAATAATAGCTGACTTCCCATCAGCAAAAAAAAAAAATTATTTTTTTTTTAAAAACGGGAGACCAGAGGCAATGGAGGAACATAAAAATGTATAGTGCTGGATGTACCAAATATCTCCCTCATAAATATAAACAAAATAAAGACAATTGAATTGAAGTCAAAAGGATTTGTCTCAATAAATCTAATGTATACAAGATACTAATGTAAAACTTTTAGTATGAAGGACAATAAAACAAGATATAGAAGTCTAAGATCTGCAAGGGAAATATAAAACCACCATAAATCATAATAATGTAAGTAAATAAAATATTTTAATTAAATATGTATGTAGAAATAAATCTGCACATGTACATCATATGCACTTACTAAGCTTTTTAAGTATTGACTATGAAAATCCAAAGTAATAACAGCATACTTATGATAATGAGATATATGAGAGTAAGCCTGTATCAAAATCATAAAGAACAGGAATAAAGCTAAACAGAATTATGGTTTTGAATGACTCTTACTTTGTTTACAAGGTAATATTTTGAGGTGGACTGTGTTAAGGTAAAGACTAGTATACTCTTGAGAGCATACACTAAAAATTAATACCATAACCCAATATTGACATAAAATGTAATTTTTAAAGCTATTTTACTAATTCAAAGAAAGAGAGAAAATGGAAGATAAGAGTGTACAAACAGAAATTAAAAACCGTATGACAGAACAATAATGTAAATAATTGTATTAGATTTAAATATATTCCATTAAAATGCAAATATTTGGGCTGTGATTGTGGCACAGTAATAGAGCACTTGCCTTGTATGTTTGAGGTTCTGGGTTGGATTCTTGGAATCCCTCAACACTGCCAGGAGCAACCCTCGAGCCCCAAGCCAGGAGTAGCTACTAGGGACTGTCAGGAGCAACTCCTAAACACAGCCAGTAATACCCCAAACATACAAATAAAAATCAGATATTTTCAGACTGGGTTAAAAAATAACATGCAATTCTATGTTTCCTTTAATGAATAAACTTTAAGTATAATGAATAGAAAAAAAAACCAATATAGGGGGCCAGAGCGATAGCCCAGCAGGTAGGGCATTTGCCTTGTACGCAGCCGGCCTGTGCCAGCCTGGGTTCGATCCCCGGCATCCCATATGGTCCCCCGAGCACCACCAGGAGTAATTCCTGAGTGCAGAGCCAGGAGAAACCCCTGAGCATTGCGGGTGTTACCAAAAAAAGCATATATACATATATATATTTATATTTATATATATTTATATATATGTGTGTGTATTTGTGTATATATAGAGAAACAAATAGTTGGAAAAAATGCTGGCAATCAGACAAAATGTGCATTGATAAGAAGAGAAGAGTAAAAAATAAACATTTTCAAGTGATAAGAGGAATAATTCACTAAATAAAAATATAAAATCTTAAATAATTTTTCTAAATATTTTTAAAGCATATATATGTGTGTGTATTTGTGTATATATAGAGAGAGAAACAAATAGTTGAAAAAAAATGCTGGCAATCAGACAAAATGTACATTGATAAGAAGAGAAGAGTAAAAAATAAACATTTTCAAGTGATAAGAGGAATAATTCACTAAATAAAGATATAAAATCTTAAATAATTTTTTCTAAATATTTTTTAAAGCACAGGTCTTTAAAATGTATGAACCAAAAGTTGATAGAACCAAAGGTAGCTAGAGAAAGAAGAAATAAAGATAATTGTATATATTTCCATTCTTCTATCAATAATTAATTGGCTAATAGGAAAAAATGAAAAAGCTAAGTTAGGATATAGAAACTATAAACAGCAATTATATTAACTAAATTGTGCAAATTAATATTTATATAGTATTACACTGAAATACTCAGAACATGATTTTTGGAAATGCATAGGAGATAGTCAAAATAATGGGACACTAAAAGTGAATAAAAGAACTATTAAAAAAAAAAGAACTATTAAAAGAATGAAATCAATCAGACTATTTTCTTACCAAAACAGAATCAAGTTGTAAATTAGGTGAACATTAAATTATTTGAAAACAAGCTGTATGTCTTTCTCTCAAGTTAAATATCCCATGAGGTAACAAATGTCCCACTAGTTTCAATTTTTAAATATTGCAAATTAAGTAACAGTGAAATGTGTATACAGACATTTCCAAGATACAACAAAGCAAAGCTTGGGATAAAGTTCCTGATGTGACAAAGAAACATTTAACATAAAGTATCTCAGTTTTTTACTTTAAAAAACTGAAAACCAGAAAAACACTGAACATAGAGGGGAAATAAATATAAAATAAGAATTCAATGAAACAAAAATAACTGAAATGTTAGGTTTTTTGAAAAGATCAACACATTTTGTTCAATTATATCAAGAGAAAAAAATGGTGACCAATGAAAGAAGGTGCTAAAGGACATATGGCCAGAAAAATAGAAATAAAGAGGATATTTTAAACAACTATATGCCAATAAATTTAACAACAGGTGAAAGAGAAATTAATTCCATGATGAGCTAGAAGAGAAAGAGATTTAATAAAAAAGAACCAGAGAAATAGCACAGCTGGTAATGTGCTCGCTTACACTCTGCTTATTCGAGTTCTGTTCCTTGTACCATATACACTCTTCTGAGTACAGAGCCTGGAGAATCCCTGAGTACTTCTAGCTGAGGCAACGACACATGCTCCCATCCTAAATATATGGAAATTTTTTTTAACTGCTTTGCTCAAAATGTGTACAAAAGCTCCAACTAAGAACCAGGAAGAACCAATTTAACAAAAAAAAATTGTGGAAAACTTTGAGAACTATAAGTCACTCTTAAAAGAAATAGAAGAGAACTATAGGAAATGGAAATATATCCCATGTTCATGGATTGGAAGAATCAACGTTGTCAAAATGATCATACTATTAAGTGCAATCACCATTGAAATTCTGATGACATTCTCAAGGATTTAGAAAGGCCACTAATAAATTTTGTATGGAATCATAAAACACCCTGAATAGCCAGAGTCACTCTGAGAAATAAGACATTGAGAGATATTGCATTACCTGACTTGAAACTATACCATTAAGCTATAATAACATAGGGTAAGGCTCATGGTATAGAGTTGATGTATCTGTATATATCTAAATCACTAGACTGAACACTACTGTTAGTGTAGGACTCAAACTATAATTAAAGTTTAAAATGTGTCTATCCAGTATAAAAGAGGGCCCAGAGGACTGGTCCAGGGTTGAAAGTGCATTTAGGATAGAGAAGGGGCAACTATGACAATGATCGTTGGAAATTATCATTCTGAACAATAATTGAGTGCTGAAAACAGGTAAAGAGTTATACATGATAACCTTTCAGTATCATGTAATGATTGAAGGTGCTTCTGGCTCTGTCCCTAGGAGTCTCTCTCAGCTTGGAGTAAGACTAAAGCAACTTGCAACTCAGAGAACAAAGCAGACTGCCACAAGTTGATGCAGGGAGATTCATGTTTCAGTCGACAGCGGGGACAGTCTGTGACTTGGAAGAAGTAAAGAAGTCACTCAGCCAGTGACTTGGAAGAATAAAAGAAATGATATAGAGTTACCTTTGATCCTGGTGAATCCCATACAGAGATGCTATGGAGCCTCACCCTAAGGCTGAGCTCAGTATGAAGAATAGTAGAGAAAGTGGTCTGAAGCATACTCCTCCTCTTTCCTTTCTCATGGGTACTGACTTCATGAAGATCATTGATAGTTAACAGACTGAGCCTCAGCTCTAGGTTCCTAGAGAAAAGCATGTTACAATTAAAATTACTCTTCCACTATGTCACTGTGGTTGGGCCCTTCCACAAATCTTCCCCAGAGCAATTAAGAAAAGCTCCATTTCTACATAAGTTGATGAAGAACAAAAAATAAGTCAGCCCAAGTAAAATAAAACCAAAATGTCATACCATCTCTTGGTAGGATAAAAGTAGCTCAATCTCTATGTCACTAATTCAGGAAAACTATAGAATGTCACATGACAATCTGAGACTTAAAGTGAATATAAATTCATATGGAGAAAAAATCCTTTCTAGAATCCAACCTTATATTCCTATTTAAAAAGGGTATTTTTTTTTCTTTAAAATGATTAGCAAAATAGACTTTAGGCTAAACTCATAAGGAGGAAAAGAACACAAAATCAGAAGTCAAACAGGAGAAGTTACAACAGCTACTACAGAAATGAAAATGGACACAAAAGCATAAAATTAACATTTTGTGGCAATAAACTGGACAACCAAAAGAAATAAATACTTGTTGGAAACATACAACATTACAAAACTGAATTTAGATGAATTGAAAGGTGTTAGGGAATATTGTACCGGAGATAAGGCACTTGTCTTGCATGTTGTTGCAGTGGTTATTTCCCTGTTTCAAATCATAGATACTACTTATGATCCCCCTGAGTATCACCAAGGGTCATTCAAGAACTCAGAGCCAGTAATAGCCTCTAAGCGTCACCAAGTATAATACACACACCTAGAGAAACGGGAGACCAGACAATGAAATGGGAAACTCAATAGACCCATATTGAGTAAAAGAAAAAACTGAAATAGTAATCAAAATCTTCCCGAAAACACAAGTCTAGACCAGTTGGTATCACAGTAAATTCTACCAAACTTTCAGAGATGATTTAACACTTATCCTTCTCAAACTCCTACGTAAAATTGAAAAGAAGACAAAACTTTCAAAAACCATTCTATGATGCCAATATTACTGTTATCCAAAACCAGACAAAGGCATCACAGAACATGAAAGCCATAGATCAATATCTCTGATAAACACAGATGCCAAAATTCTCAACGAAATACTAACTGAATTCAACAATATATTAAAAGGAATCATACACCACGATCTAGTGGGACTTATTCCAAGGATTCAGAGATACTTCATAGGCAAATCAATAACCATGTCAATAAAAGGAAGGACAAAATATGTTTCATAAAATTCAACATGCTTGTATGATTAAAAAGAAGCAACTTCAAGATAATGGGTATAAAAGAAATATACTTCATTTGATAAAGACATAAATGACAAATACATTACCCTCATCGTACTTAATGGTCAAAAACTGAAATCTTTCTCTCTCAGTAATAATGGAAAGGTATCTATTATTGCCACTATTATTCAAGATAATATTGGTAATCATAATAAGATAGATAAGAAAATAAAGAGGCATAAAAAGTATCCTTATTGGAATGACCAAAAAAAAGCTACCATCATTTGTTGATGTTGTGCTAATATATATGGAAAACCACAAAAGAATCAATAGAAAGCTATTGGAACTAAAAAATCAGTGAAATATCGCATTACAAAAATAATATTTAGATCCCAGGACCAGGAGTCAGCTCCAGCTTTTCATGAGAGGAGTCAGGGATTCAATCCCCCACACAGAGTAGTTTCCTGAGCACAACAGGAAGTGGCCCACAAACAACTGCCCGGATGTAGTGCTAAAATCATCCCCAAATATTTAAAAATCAGAAATAAACCCACTTATGTATGGATACTAATCTATGACAAAAGAGCCATATGCCTACAGTGAAGCAAACTCTTTTTAATAAATGCTTCTAAAAAAGAAGCACAGCCACAGCAAAAGAATGAAACTTATTATTACCTAACATACATAATTTAACTGAAAGTAAAGGGCAAAGACAACATGATGGAAGAACCAATTAACACAGTTGAGTTGGTGGGGGGTTGAAATGGAGAGATGTTGAGGTTCTTAGGGGAGAGATGTGGGTACACTGGTGATGATACGGTGTTGGAATTATGTACACTGGAACCACCAACAACAGAATTGTAAGTCACAGAACCTTAATTAAAATTAAATTCGATTTCTTAAAAACTAATTTAAAATATAATAAGTTTCTAATTCGTATGACTTAAAGAACACTACATAGAAGAAAACAGATGATACGATTTTTTACATTAGCATTAGATATATACCTGGAGACTCAACTCCTAAGGCAAGGGAAACAAATGTAAAATTAACAATGCATCAAACCAAAAAGTTCCTGCAAATTGAAACAAAAAAAACTCGCATCAAACAAAAATGTATCATGCTAAATGGGAGAAGATGGGTCTGGAGCAATAGCACAGTGGGTAGGGTGTTTGCCTTGCATGCGGCCGACCAGGGTTCAATCCCCAGCATCCCATATGGTCCCTCGAGCTCCGCCAGGAGTAATTCCTGAGCAAGAGCCAGGAGTAAACCCTTAGCATCGCCAGGTGTTACCCAAAAAAGCAAAATGAATGAATGAATGAATGAATGAATGAACAAACAAACGAACGAGCGAATGAATGAATGAATGAACGAACGAACGAACAAACAAACAAACGAACGAATGAATGAATGAATGAATGAGTAGATAAATAAATAGATGAATGAATGGATAAATAAATGGGTAGATAGATAGATAGATAGATAGATAGATAGATAGATAGATAGATAGATAGATAGATAGATAGATAGATAGATAGATAGATAGATAGATAGATAGATAGATAGAGATAGATAGATAGATAGATAGATAGATAGATAGAGAGAGAGATAGAGAGATAGAGAGATAGATAGAGATAGAGAGATAGATAGATAGATAGATAGAGAGATAGATAGATAGATAGATAGATAGATAGATAGATAGATAGATAGAGATAGAGATAGATAGATAGATAGATAGATAGATAGATAGATAGATAGATAGATAGATAGATAGATAGATAGATAGATAGATAGATAGATAGATAGATAGATAGATAGATAGATAGATAGATAGATAGATAGACAGAGAGAGAGAGAGAGAGAGAGATGATAGATAAAATGGGAGAAGATATTGATACATATATGTCAGATAGGGACTTAATATCTAAAATATGGAAAGAACTCATAAATTTCAGCAGCTTAAAAAAATTGATTTTAAAGTGGGCGGAGTACTGAATAGATTCTTCTCCAAAAAGACATACAGATGGCCAGCAGACACATGAAAAGATGTTCATTGTCTCTTCTTATTAAGGAAATACATGTCAAATTGATGGTTTATCACTTTGCACCTGTGAGAATGGCTATTTGCCAAAATACAAGAAACCACAGTGTTAGAATGTGTAGACAAGGGAAACCTTACACACAGTTGGTGGGAATGCAAATTGATACAGTCATTATGGAAAGCAGAATGGAGATTCCTCAAAATATTAAAAAATACAAATTCTAGGGACTGGAGAGATAGTGCAAGGATTTATGTGATTGCCTTGCTTGCAGGTTTGCTGTCTGGTACCTCCTATGATTCCCAGGCCACCTCCAAGAATGACCTCTGAGCACTGCCAGGTATTGTTCAAATAAACCCAAAAGATACAAATTCATACAATCCAGTTCTCCTAGTTCTGAAAAAGACACTAATTTGGAGAGACGGTTGTAATATCATGTTTATTTCAGCAATATTTAAAATATCCAAAAACTAGAAACAATCTAAGTGTTAGATCAAATATATAAATTTAACTAATTAAATATCCACTAACTGAAGAATGGATAAAGATATGATGTATATATGCAGCACAATAATATTAAGCTCTAAATAAATATGAAACCCTGCCATTTGCAACAATCTGAATATAATCGGAGGGTATTATTCAAAGTGAAAAAATTAGAAAAGACACACCCTATATAATTTAACTTATATAAGATACATATAAATGCTTTGAACTAAAAATCTCCAAATATAATAAAACTAGTATTTTAAAGTTTACAAAATATAATAAATCTAATATAACATAGTATATAATAGTGTGTGCACTGTAAAATAACAATATTCCTAATATTTCCCTAAGAAATATATAGAAAAAATAAAAATGAAAGATGGGGAATAGATGAGCCACATAGGTTGACAACTGTTGACTCAATATAAAGTGCCTGCCATAGAGGAAGACTGGGGAGGGAGGTGGGAGTCAGGGGGCATTGGTGGTGGGAAATGGGCACCAGTAGAGGGATGGATGCTGGAACACTGTATGACTGAAACCCAAAAATGATCATCTTTGGTCATGTTTATCACGTATATCTCACGGTGGTATAATAAAAAAATTGGGGGATGAATGGGGGAAAGGCTTATTATACTAGCTTATTTTATATTTATGGCATAATGTAATTAAAATGTATTAATATTTATAGAAAACATAGGGTATTAATATGTTCTAATAAATATATTGTTTGCTATCACTTAACCTTTTCATCATAACCCTCCAAAACTCATGTATTTTATGCATTTACGCTGTTTATCCCTTAATTATTTAAATAATTAGCTTTGAGCTAATTGAAGTAAATATCATAAATTAGGTTAATAAATAATAAATAAAATTATATATTATAATAAATCCTGCCCCTTGAGGTGTTGCAGGTGTGGCTGCGGTGCCCAGCCGCATCGGCAGGTGGCAGACAGGCTTGTCTACATCCAGGGCTCTGCCCCATGGGCCCCTGGATGGTTGATGGTCTGACATAGAAAAAGACTGGGTCCCTGGGATGAACCCAGAGCCATGGCAGAGCCTGGCAAGCTACCCATGGCGTATTCGATATGCCAAAAACAGTAACAATAATGGACCTCATTCCCAATGAATGGAGATGTTACTGGCGCCCGCTGGAGCAAATCGTGAACAACGGGAAGACAAGTGACAAGTGACAAGTGATTATAATTAATAAATAAAATAAAAAATGAATAAAATTAACCTTATTATACTTATTTTATTGGCCATCTCTAAATGAATTTTCAGAGTATACATTTTTATTATTATCATATATATTGCATATCAGCCCTTCAAGGTTTTGCAGGTGTGGCTGTGGTGCCTGGCTGCATCAGCAGGTCGCAGACAGGAGACAGTCTTGTCTATAGCCAGGGCTCTGCTCTGTGGGCCCTGCATGGTTGATGGTCTGACATAGAAAAGACTGGGTCCCCTGGGATGAACTCAGAGCCACAGCAGAGCCTGGAAAGCTACTGTGGTGTATTTGATTTGCCAAAAACAGTAACCTCATTAATGGACCTCATTCCCAAAGAATGGAGACATAACTGGCACCTGCTCGAGCAAATCAATGAACAACGGAAAACAAGTGACAAGTAATGATATATTGTATATATTTCTATTTTATAATGGGTTATCATTTCTTTTCCTCCTCCAAAATATAAACAAGTATTATATCTATGAAGTCTTTCGGACTTCCTTGTTCCAAAAGTTTTATTTTTTTTCAAATGTGTAAAGTGAATAAATTGAATTTATGTATCAATTTCTGAATATGAGGTGCATAACTGAACTTATTATAGAACATCTACAGAACTAAAAGAGAGGCAGACTGTCTTTTTCCATTACAATGACAAGCTAAACTTGACACATCTATAATATCTTAATCTTTAATTCACCAAGGTAAAAACTTCCACTTTTCAGATTTTTTATTATTACCTCAAAGGATCTCTATACCAAGTCTTTCTTTTAATTTTTGGCTTCTCGAAAATTTTTCTGGATTTTTTTTCATTTTAAAATATCACTGTATCACTGTCTTCCCGTTCATCATCGATTTGCTAGAGCGGGCACCAGTAACATCTCCATATGTCCTGTCTCATGCTAGTAGAGCCAAAGGACACCTGCTTGCTCCAGGAACATAAAGAGCCTCAAACCATTCCATCAGATCATGGGAATGAGGTCTATAGTTGTTACTGGTATTTGGCATATCAAATATGGCACAGGTAGCTTGCCAGGCTCTGCCAAGTACATGGATAAAAAATATCTGATGGCTAATAGTTCCTTTGGCAATGTTAGTCACATCGATAATATACTTTCATTTATGTGGGAGGTTAATTATAGGTCGAGTAACTTCCCTAACATGAATTTTTTTCAAGGAAAAGAAAATCAATCGGCATTTATGACCTCAATAATTAGACATAAGATATCTAAATGAAATTATTTTAATTAAATATTTTATTATACCACCATGAGATATACAATTACAATGTTGTTCCTGTTTAGAGGTTTCAGTCACATAGTGTTCCAGCACCCCGCCCTCCACTAGTGCCCATTTCCCACCACCAATGTCCCCAATTCCCTCCCCCTCCCATAGCCTGCCTAAATGGCAGGTTCTTTATCTTTCTCTCTCCCTCTCTCTCTTTTCCTTCTCTTACACATTGTGGGTTGCACTACATAAACTTAGAGGCCATCGTGTGCATTTTTTGCCTGCATTTAATGCTCAGTTCTAAGTTGGTATTAACCCTTTCAACATTTATTCACACATGTTCCCTTCTCTGTCTTACCTAACCCCTGACTCCCACACGTTTGTGGTAATTTCCACTTTTGGTAAGACCTCCTGATCCACGTTTCGCCTGACATTGTATTTTGGTGTCATAATATGTGTGTGTATATATATACATATTTGTGTATATATAAATATATATATATATATTTATGTCATGCAAATAAATGCTGTCATTCTATATCTCTCTATTTCCTTCTGACTAATTTCACTCAACATGATTCTTTCCATGTCCATCCATTTATAGGCAATTTTCATAGCTTCATTTTTCCTAACAGCTGCATAGTATTCCATTGTGTAGATGTACCAGTATTTCTTTATCCAGTCATCAGTTCTCGGGCATACTGGTTGTTTCCAGGTTCTGGCTACTGTGAATATTGCTGCTATGAAAATAAAAGTGCGGATTGTGTTTCCGCTGTGTGTTTTTGGCTTCCCAGGGTATATTCCCAGGAGTGGTATGGCTGAGTCAAAAGGGAGCTCAATTTCTAGTCTTTGGAGGATTGTCCATATTGTTTTCCAGAAAGGTTGTACAAGTTGATATTCTCACCAACAATGTATGAGAGTCCCTTTTCCCTGCATCCACACCAGCATTTGTTGCTTTTACCCTTTTGGATATGGCCAGTCTCTGTGGTGTGAGGTGATATCTCATTGTTGTTTTGATTTGCATCTCTCTGATGATTAGTGATGACAAGCATTTTTTCAAATGGTTTTGGCCATTCGAATTTCTTCCTTGTCAAAGTTTCTGTTCATCTCTTCTACCCATTTTTAATGGGGTTGGCTGTTTTCTTCTTATATAGCTGTACCAGTGCCTGATATATCCTGGATATTAATCCCTTATCAGATGGGTATTGGGTGAATATTCTTTCCCATTCTGTGGACTGTCTTTCTATCTTGGTCACTGTTTCTTTTGAGGTGCAGAAGCTCTTTAGTTTCATGTACTCCCATATGTTTATCTTTTCTTCTAGCTGCTTTGTTAATGGTGTTTCACCTTCGAAGATGTGTTTAGCTTCAATGTCATGGAGGGTTTTTCTCTATATTTTCTTCAACCTACTTTATGGATTCCGGTATGATATTGAGATATTTAATCCATTTTGATCTGATTTTTGTGCATGGTATTAGACACAGATCCAAATTCAATTTTTTTACATGTAGCTGCCCAGTTTTCCCAGCACCACTTGTTAAAGAGGCTTTCCTTACTGCAGTTTGGACTCTTTGCACCTTTATCAAAGTTTAACTGATCATGTCTTTGAGGGTGGGTGCCAGAATACTCAACTCTATTCCATAGGTCCACAGGTCTGTTTTTATTCCAATACCATGCTGTTTTAATTACTACTGTTTTGTAGTACAGTTTGAGGTTGGGATAGGTGATGCCTCCCATCTTCTTTTTCCCAAGTATTGCTTTAGCTATCCGGGGGGGGGTTTATTATTCCATATGAATTTCAGGAGTGTTTGGTCATTTTCTTTGATGAATGCCATGGGTAGCCTTATAAGGACTGCATTGAATCTGTACAAGGCTCTAGGGAGAATTACTATCTTGACAATGTTAATTCTCTCCATCCATGAGCAGGAAATATGTTTCCATTTCCTCATGTCCTCTTTTATTTCTTGAAGCAGTGTCTTGTAGTTCTCTTTATATAGGTCCTTTACACATTTGGTTAAGCTGATTCCTAGGTATTTGATTTTCTGTGGCACAATTTTTAATGGAATCGATTTCTTACTATACCTTTCTTCTCTTTTCGCTATTTGTATATAGGAAAGCCACCGACTGTTGGGTATTGTAAATCAAATTATTTTTTATTTTTGCATCAAACCAGGCGATGCTCAGGGGTTGCTCCCAGCTCTGGACTCAGGAATTACTCCTGGCGGTGATTAGGAGATCACATGGGATGCTGAGGATCAAACCTGGGTCAGCTGCATGCAAGGCAAACACCTTCCCCACTGTGCTGTCACTCCGGCACCAAGATCAGTTTTTTGACTGTATAAGCTGTGAATACAAGATAGATGCAATATAAATGGCAATTAAAATTATATTGAAATAAGCATAATACTAATCCCTGGTCCTGACTCTGCTTCTAATAAGTTTGTGATCTTTGATGAACCAACTCTCTAAAATTTGTCTCAGAGTTTTTTGACAAGACTTAAAGCTGCTATGAATACAGAGTTGACCTGCTTTCTCAAGGTTATATATCTGGTTTATTGGCATATTATAGACTCGAACCCATTATCTGTGTCGCCTCTTTCTCTCCCTCTCTTTTTCCTCTCTCCTCTCTCTTCCTTTTGCCTTTCTTCCTTCTTCTACTATCCCATCCCTCTCTCTCCCTTTAACATCATTTAATAATCTCCCTTTAGGGGGCCGGAGCGATAGTCCAGCGGGTAGGGCATTTGCCTTGCACACAGCCCCCAGGCCGGCCCAGGTTCGGGGCCCGGCATCCCATATGGTCCCATGAGCACCACCAGGAGCAAAGAGCCAGGAGTAACCCCTGAGCATTGCCAGGTGTGACCCAAAAAAGCAAAAAAAAAGAATCTCCCTTTAATGTCATTCAAAAACATAGAAAAGGGTCATTTTCTCCATAAAACCATCCCTCTTGAGAGAGAAAAGAAATAAAGAACCTGCCATTTAGGCAGGCTATGGGAGGGGGCAGGGAATTGGGGACATTGGTGGTGGGAAATGGGCACTGGTAGAGGGCAGGGTGCTGGAACACTATGTGACCGAAACCTCTAAACATGAACAACGTTGTAATTGTATATCTCACAGTGGTATAATAAAATATTTAATAAAAAAATAAATGGGAAAGTAACATAGAAGCCAACAAGTATAATAAACAAAAAACAATAACACAGAAAGATCAGCTATCAAGTAGCTCAGTGAGCTTTTAGTCAAGGACTTAATGACCTTATGGTAAGATGTAACACATTGCATAAATTATACTTTTAACATAGCATTTTCTTGATAATTTCATTAGCCATCTAGTTGTAATAAGCGTAATAAAATAAAGTATTGTACCTGCTAAAAGAAACAGGCATGGTGGGTTGCTTGGAAACTGGAGATAATGGTGATAAGAGCTCACTCTAATGGTAGAATTGGTGTTGGAATATTGACTTCCTATAACAACTCTATATAACTACATAACACAGTGTTTAAGTAAATTTTGATGTTTTTAATTTAAGAAAAATAAAGAGATAGAGGTCATTAGCAAAGAAAATACCTCTTTCTACATTCTCCAACTGCCCATTCTCCTCCCCAACCCCCCACACACACACTGCTTTTGATTGATTGCTAGGGTATCACTTTTAGATACCTATCTTCTCAGACCTAAACTCTGCCTCAAGGGGAGATTTAGTCACCGTGGAGAGAGTTCAGAGCAATAGTACAGTGGGTATGGCATTTGCCTTGAACACAGCTAACCTGGGTTTGATCCTTAGTATACCATTTGGTACCCAGAGCACAGCCAGAAATGATTCCTGAGTGTGTAGAGCAAGGAACATCCCCAGGTGTAACCCATAAAAAAAAAAAATCACTACAGAGAAGTCACACTCTACTTTGTAGTCAGAAAGAAGTTTTTGCTAAACAAAATCCTAGGATGCAAAGTCTCTGAACCTATTTCCTCTATTACTAAAACAAAAGCAATATAAAACAATCCTGTAGTGTTATTCTGAGGATTA
>JAJIBD010005637.1:0-116676 GCA_021461705.1 Cryptotis parvus | reverse complement strand
GATTGTATATTTCATGGTGATATAATAAAAATTAAAAAATGCTTTCAGAAAAAAAAAAAAAGACTGCAACAGGGGCCAGAGTGATAGTCCAGCAGGTAGGGCGTTTGCCTTGCACACGGCCGGCCCATGTCGGCCCGGGTTCGATCCCGGCATCCCATATGGTCCCCCGAGCACCGCCAGGAGTAATTCCTGAGTGCAGAGCCAGGAGTAACCCCTGAGCATTGCCGGTGTGACCCAAAAAGCCAAAAAAAAAAAAAAAAAAAAAAAAAGAAAAAGAAAAGAAAAAGACTGCAGCAGATTCAGAGTCCAGATTCAGTCCCTGGCACTGCATGGTAACCTGAGCATTCAGCTGGGCTAGTACCTGAGCGCTGCTGTGCCTGCCTCCAAACCCAAAACAAAACTAAAAAAGAGAGCACCTTTTGTATCAGGTTTGGGGCTTTTTTGAAAAAAAAAAAAAAGGTTCAACTGAAAGCCTGAAATGATACTTAGGGTCTCACACATGGGAGACATACTCTATTCTACTAGGCCTCACCCTTAGTCTGATAATTTCTCGTTTTTGCTGGGCTACAGAACATACAAATCCTGAATTCTTTTCTACAGTTGTGTATATTTTTTTTAAAAAAGACACAAATGATATCTATATCTATATCTATATCTATATCTATATCTATATCTATATCTATATATATATAAAAGTCCACAGACTTAGATATTTGACACTTCCATTAAATTAAAAGTTCAGTTTTCGGCAGACATGCTCCCGGTCATCCCAGTGCGGGGCTGAACACAGGAGCAACTTGGACGGGAGACCGGTTTGGGGAAGGCCCGTCGCAACAAAGACCCTGGCAGTAGAAAAACTTCCATTCTTCACAATCGCCACCATGCTTGGGCGAGCACCACCCATGAGTGAATCTGTTGACAATTCCAGGTAGGTGGGTTTCTGTGACTGAACCCTCCAGGCTTTCACAAAGCCAGGGATGGGGCCCCCCCCCTATCTTCCTGTGCTCCAAGGCCTGGTAGTAGTACCATGAACTGCCCCGTCCCCCCAACACCTCCCCCCACCCCCCCCCCCACCAAAGAAATCTAATCAACACCCATGGTTGAAAAACTCAGTTACAATCTGTGGAATTCCTGGGGTGAGCAGCGCGACATCTCAAGGTTTAGAATACTGTTAAACCACTATCACATTACATTTTATAATAAAATGTGTAGTTCTAATATCTACTCTGTCACAACATATCAGTAATTTCTTATACAAAGGGCTCAATGGCTTACTTGTTCAATCGGAATTAAACAAGATTCACTAACTTTCTTCTAAGAAAATATTTCTTGACCATATATCAGCAAATTAGGTATAACAAATAATACAAAATAAATTTCTGAGTGCACAGGACATTCTCAAGCATTAGTAGGGAAAATTTGAAATAATTGTTGTCTGTAGATGCAATGGTGGTGGGTTTGGGATTGAATATTGAACATTTGTAAGAGATTAACATGAACATCTTTGTTAAAAAATTGAGTAGAAGTCCACAACATTTAATGAGTTAAGTAAGCAAAGGAAATAACACAGATGGTTCAGCTCGCATGTAACCACGCAGTAAAAGGTCATAACGTTAGCAATACCATTCCAAGATATATTTTGTAATAAGCAATTTAATTAGTGCCTGCTAATGAAGCAGTCCTGGGGATTAGGGGTGGGGGGGTGGGAAAACGGGTTTTAGGTGGTGGTAAGGGCATATTGGTGGTGGGATCGGTGTTGGAATATTGAATACTTGAAACAACTAACTGTACTGTGAACAACTTGGTAAATCACAATGCTTAAATAAAATAAAAAAAAAACAGAAAGTTCAGTTTTTAATTATGTATAATAATATAGAATGTTTTACTAGGAGTGTCAAGAACAGAAGCAATTGGTACTAGGCAGCTTCTTTTAATAGTTGTATTTGGAAAACTGGATATATGGATGCAAAAGAACCAAAATGGATCTCTATATTACACAACTCACAAAATTAGCTCAAGGTAGATCAGAGATTAAAATCTAAGCTCTTAAACGAAATTTCCTAGAAGAAAAACACAGGAAAAGAGATCTTTTCCTATGTTAAGGCCATAACTTCTTGGGTAAGTCACTAAAAGGCACAGGCAACAAAAATTACAATAAACAAACAAGATAAATCATATTAAACTAAAGACCTGCACAGTAACTGAAACAACTGAGAAGAGAACCTACAGAATAGGAGAAAACATTCCCAACCCATAAGGAACTAGATCCGAAATACAATAAAGAAGTTATATAATTCAATAGTTAAAAAGGAAACTGCTACATACTGTAGTATTACAACTATAAAATATTTTGGAAAACAAAAATATGGAGATAGTAAAACTATCAGTGGCTGCCAGGACTTATATGATCCTTGAACACTGCCTGGAGGAAATGAAGCCTGAGCACAGAACCAGGTATGGCCCAAATAACAAATAAAAAACTAACTACATACTCTAATAATTAAGGAGATAAAAATAAAAGTCAACAATGAGAGCTTACTTGTTCAGGTAACTTTTATAAAAATAACAACAACAAACTCTGACCAGGAATAAGGGAACCCATAAGGACTATAAAGGAACATAAACTGATAAAGCCATTGTGAAGAACAGCATGGGAATTCTCAACTAAAAACTGAACTACCAAAAAACTGAAGTATCGTATGATGCTACAATTCAATTCTTGCACACACATCTGACAGAACTAAAATATACCTGAGAAGATATCTGCACACCCAAGTTCACTGCAGCATTATTTATAATACCATTATTTACAATACAATGGATTATTTACAATATCAAGAGAGAAAAATAATCTAAGTGTTTGTCAATAGATGAAAAAAAATCAAGAATAAGTGATATATAGTCAAATCTTGCCTATGGATAGGGATACATTATAAGGGATACTAATCTAAGATATTAGTAGTAATAGAATCTTGTTAGTATCTATGGGAAGGGAATAATTAAACACATGGAATTGCCTACTTCATTCCTAGGCTCTTTCTTGCTGTCTACGGAACAGTGCCTTATAGCTTTCTTTCTAACATCTCTATGCAATACGCATCTCTAGCTAATGGAGTATTACTCAGCCATGACATCCTGCTACTTGTTTCACACTCATGGTCTTTGAAGGCAAGCAAAATGAGATCCATTGGTCAGAGGAAGACAAAACTGTAATACTTATGTTCAAAATCTAATAAAACCCTATAAAGCCTTATCAAAACAGCTTACTTGTGATATCAAGGATTTGGGGTGAATAAATTTGGGAAGAGAATGAGTTCTGGAAATGTAATATAGAGAGCATATAGTTTGTTTTTTTTGCTTTTTTTGGGTCACACCCGGCAATGCTCAAGAATTACTCCTGGCGGTGCTCGGGGGACCATATGGGATGCCGGAGATCGAACCCGGGCGGCACAGGCTGGCCGCATGCAAGGCAAATGCCCTACCCACTGGGCTATCACTCCGGCCCCGCATACAGTTTTTATAGTCAACAATATAATAGTATGAACTTCAAAGCAGCTGAGACAAATCTTAATTCTTCTCAACACAAAAGTACCGTAAACTTCATAAGAAAAAAAAATATAATCATTTATATAAACTTCAAAGCAGGGACTGGAAAGACAGAACAGTGGGTAGGGCCTTTGCCTTGCATGTGGCCAATCTGGGTTTGATCCCCTGCATGCCATATGGTCTCCTGAGCACCTCCAGGAATGATTCCTAACTGCTGAGCTAGGAGTGACCCCTGAGCACCACTGGGTCTAGCCCCAAAACAAAACCAATAAATAAATTTCAAAGCAGATGAGACTAAATCTTAATTGTTCTTAACATAAATAATATGTAACATGAAAAAAGGGATTGGGCTAGTGACAATGTACGAACAAATTTAAATACATAAGTGCAACGAACACATCAAATTTATTTATTTATTTATTTATTTTTGCTTTTTTTTTTTTTGGGTCACACCCAGCAATGCTCAGGAGGTACTCCTGGCTCTGCACCACTCAGGAATTATTCCTGGCGGTGCTCGGGGACCATATGGGACGCCGGGGATCGAACCCGGGCCGGCAGAGGCCGGCCGCGTGCAAGGCAAATGCCCTACCCGCTGGGCTATCGCTCCGGCCCCCAACATCAAATTTATATAATGTAATGTCAATGTCAAATACAATTATCTCAAAAAAATCTGTATAAAAAAACTTCCACATGTTGAAATATAAATATGAGAAAGAAGAAACCAAAAAAGAAAATGAAGACATATTTCACCAAAATAAATGCTCATAAGGGGCGGAATGAAAGTAAAATGGGTAGGGTAATTGCCTTGCACACAACTAACCCAGGCTGATCCCTAGCACCATATATGGTCTCCTAAGCCTGCCGGGAGTGATCTCTGGGCAGAGTCAGGTGTGACCCAGAATAAAAACAAAAGTTTCAGTAAGTATCATGTATTACCAAGTATGAAGGGCTACAGGAAACATTTCATATTTGTATGCAGAATAAGATATATATGGTAGAAGAGGAATATGTTAGGTATGTGTAAGGACATATATATATATGTCCTATATATATATCGGATATATATATATATATAAGGCAGAAATATATATATATATATTTCGCCATATATATATATATATACGGCAGAAAACTTATAGCAGGAAAAGGTCTTACAAACTTGGCACCATATTTTAAAACTGAACAGCTCAGTATGCATCCTCAACAAATGCCACTTGGTACACAAAGGAACTAGGAACAGCATAAAAAAGTACAGCAGATAATTCTGTCTGAGTGTTTCTACAGCTCCCCATGGAACACAAATGGTATATTCACACGGGTAAATAATTAAAACATCAAAGCAAAACAGATGAATCTCAAAACACAGTGTTGAGTTAGAAAGAAAGCAATTAACCAAGGGGCCGGAGCGATAGTCCAGCAGGTAGGGGCGTTTGCTTTGCACGCGGCCAGCTCTTGCCGGCCCAGGTTTGATCCCCGGCATCCCATATGGTCCCCCGAGCACCACCGGGAATAATTCCTGAGTGCAGAGCCAGGAGTAACCCCTGAGCATCGCTGGGTGTGATAAGCAAAAAACAAAAACAAATAAAATAAAGCAATTAATCAAATACAAATTATATAAAGCTATTCTTTTAAGGATTAAAAACAAGCAACTAGATATCTGCACCAGGAACTCCTAGGGAATTGCTTCACAATAGAAATATTTTATGGTTTCCCCCACCCTCTTCTTTTTTGGTTCTGGGGTCACACTTGGAGGTACTTTGGGCCTAACTCCTCGTTCTGTGCTCATGTATCACTCCTGAGAAGCTCAGGGGACATGAAGAGCGGCAAAGGAAACCTAGATCTACTCCGTGCAAACCAAGTGCCTTCCCAAGTCTGGTCCCGAATATTCTATTTTTAAAAGAGTATTTATGAGCTGGTTTTGTGAACGTTTCTTCGCTAACAAAATGCTACATAAACTTTGGGCATCAAGTATCTAATTCTTAAGGTTTTTAAAAATAATCTAAGTTCTTAATGGATGACAAAAAATTATTTTTAAGTTAATACTGGGGTTTAGATAACGTAGGCCTTCATACACTATTCAATTCTAGAGTTCAAACCATTCATATTTTTACGATTAACCAAATAATGCTTGTGCATGGGTGAAAATGATTATAGATCGATAAACGATACAGAAATAGGAGGACAATGACTGATGTCTTAAAAGCATGTTTAATAGACACTGCAGGTAAAGACAGTCATACACAGATGAAAGATTTCCAACGAAAACAGTCTGAACTGAGAGCATTCATATTGTATAGAAACAATTTCTGGCCTATCTTAAGTTTCACTATACTTCTAGAAGGCCCTTGGTTCATATTTGCTTTTCCTTTTTTTTAACACTATCAACGGCCAAGTCCTTTTTGATATTAAAAAGGCCTGAGATATTTGATATTCACGCTCCCCCTCTTGGCACCAAAGAGCACCGCGCCTGCAAAGTCCTTAGAAGCCCAGTCGAGGGGGCAGCCTCTGGGCCAGAGCCGGGTCCGAAGGAACCCGCCTAGGCCCGAGCTCCCTGGTCCCGGCCCTGAGCTCCGCAACGGTGCAGGGTCACACCGCGTGTCTAACTCTCAATTCCGGCGTCCTCCGGGTCCGGGACACAGCAAGGGTGCAGCTCAGCTCTTCTCGGGGCGACCCGGCCTTCAAACTCCCGCCCGCAATCTATAGCCCATGGGCCGGGTGCCTTACTTGCTGCTCTCCATACTGAGTCCCGCTCGCGGCCAAGCAGCCAGGCTAACCGCGACACGACCATGGCGTTGACACCACGACAACCTGCACCGAAAAACCAGGGCAGTTCCGCGGCGACGGATCCCCAGGGAGGCGGGGCCTGCGTGGGGCGGGCCGGGCCGTCTGCGTGCGGGTCGCCGGGGGCGAGGCCTGCGTGAGGCGGAACTGGGCGGGGTCCAAAGTAAGAAGAACGGGGGCGGGGCCTATGTGTGAGGCGGGACGGGGAGAGGTCTGAGGAATAAGGATAGGGGCGGGCCTCGGTGAGACGAGGGAGTCGGAGGCCCGCGTGAGGCGGGACTGGGCGGGGTCTGCTGGAGAGGACGGGGCGGGGCTTGTGCGAGGCCGGACTGTGCAGGGTCAGAGCGAGGTGAGGACTACGTAAGGAGGGACAGGGCGACCTGTGCTCATTAGGTGGGGACACGCCTTGCGGGGCCTTGAAACTGCTGGTATTAGCGTCAACTGACCCTGACTTGTCAGGGGGAAGATCCGAGGCGCTCTCTTAGGAGCTGCATGGGGAAAACAATTTCATTTTCCAGTCTTGATTTGAAGTTAAAACTCTCAGAAGATCGCGTTTTATAGTCTATAAAGATTGGCCTTTTGAAGAGAGAGAAAGAGAGAGAGAGAGACAGACAGACAGACAGACAGACAGATAGACAGACAGACAGACAGGGAAAGAAATAATAAACCTGCCATAGAGGCAGGCTGGGGTGGGGAGGGAATTGGGAACATTGGTGGTGGAAAATGGGCACTGATGGAGGGATGGGTGCTGGAACACTGTAAGACGTAACCCAAATATGAACATCTTTGCAATTGTATATCTCATGGTGGTATAATAAAAATATTAAATTGAAAAAGATTGGCCTTTTATTCTCGCCAATATAAAATTTCTCTCTTTAATTCTGAAAATTATTTATTTCTTTGTCAAGGGACTACTAATTTGGGAGGAACTGACTCATTGACCAGATGATCTATCCGAAAGAGTATCATTTTGTTTTGTATTTGTGCCAAACCTACTGTGTTTCGATTTACCTCTGGCTCTGTGCTCAGGGATCCATATTCGGTGCTGGCATGCAGTTGGGACAGCAACCCTTGCCTTCCTCCTGTGCTGTCACTCCACCCGTTGAGAGATACTTTTGAGTGCAGTGCCACACAAGAGTGGTTTTCTGTACCCAAAGGTCTGATGTCAACTGGCTCTTAAATTCCAAGAGTTCCAGAGGTATTTGAGCATATGCAGCTGATCATGTTTTGTGTAAGCTGCAGAATTCCTCACAGAATCACAGTGCTTAACAACTTAAAAATAATTTTAAACTATATTTTTAGGTAATATGGTTGCAATAAGGAAACGTTCTTGCGTCTTTGTTAAAAAATGCATGCTGTGCGTGCGTGAGGCATGAGATCCTGGGTTCAAACCCCTAAAAAGGAAAAAAATAAGTTCTTGCCTATCTGAAAAGGTTCATTGGAGCCTAAGAGACCTCTAGAAGCTATGGAATCTGAGTGTCTCGTCATGAGTTAGAAGTTATCTGATCCTACTTAAATAAGGAGTCCTTCATGGAGATGATCATGCTGAGTGAAATTAGCCAGAGGGAAAAGGACAGATATAGAACGACTGCATTTATTTCTGTGATATAAAAAAGCATGATACCAATATCCAAGGCCAGACAAAACATGGATCAGGAGGTCTTATCAGTGGGAATGTGTGGGAATCAGAGGTTTGGCAATACAGAGAAAGGAACAATGTACTAATAATTACGGTAAATGATAATACCAGCATAGAACTGAGCATTGAAAATAGGCAAAAGGATATACATGATAACCTCTAAATGTATGTACTGCAAGCCACAATGTGTAAGAGAAGAGAGAGAGAGAGAGAGAGAGAGAGAGAGAGAGAGAAGTGAAAATTGCCTGCCATAACAAGTGTTGGGAAAACTGGGCAGCAACATGTAAAAAAATGAATTTGGACCTGTGTCTAACACCTTGCACAAAAATCAGATCAAAATGGATTAAAGATGTCAATATCAGACTTGAATCCATAAAGTACATTGAAGAAAATATAGGAAAAACCCTCCACGACATTGAAACTAAAGACATCTTCAAAGGTGAAACATCACTAACAAAGCAACTAGAAGAAAAGATAAACATATGGGACTACATGAAACTAAAAAGCTTCTGCACCTCAAAAGAAACAGTGACTAAGATACAAAAGCAGTCCACAGAATGGGAAAGAATATTCACCCAATACCCATCTGATAAAGGGTTAATATTCAGGATATATCAGGCACTAGTAGAACTTTACAAGAAGGAAACAGCCAACCCCATCAAAAAATGGGGAGAAGAAATATGGGGCCGGAGCGATAGCCCAGCGGGTAGGGCGTTTGCCTTGCACGCGGCCGGCCTGGGTTCGAATCCCGGCATCCCATATGGTCCCCCCGAGCACCGCCAGGAGTGATTCCTGAGTGCAGAGCCAGGAGAAACCCTTGAGCATCGCCGGTGTGACCCAAAAAGCAAAAAAAAAAAAAAAAAAATGGGGAGAAGAAATAAACAGAAACTTCAACAAGGAAGAAATTCGAATGGCCAAAAACATATGAAAAAATGCTCACCATCACTAATCATCAGAGAGATGCAAATCAAAACAACAATGAGATATCATTTTACACCACAGAGACTGGCACATATTCAAAAGAGCAAGAACAACAAGTGCTGGCATGGATGTGGGGGAAAAGGGGACACTCATCCATTGTTGGTGGGAATGCTAGCTGGTACAGCCCTTCTGGAAAACAATATGGACATTCCTCCAAAGACTAGAAATTGAACTTCCATTTGACCCAGCCATACCACTCCTGGGAATCTACTCTGGGAAGCTAAAAATATGCAGCGGCCACGGCCGGCCTGTGTCGGCCCGAGTTCGAGCCCCGGATCCCATATGGTCCCCTGAGCACCGCCAGGAGTAATTCTTGAGTGTAGAGCCAGGAGAAACCCCTGAGCATTGCTGGGCATGACCCAAAAGCAGAAAAAAAAAATGCAGCGGAAACACCATCCCTACTTTTATGTTCATAGCAGCATTATTCACAATAGCCAGAATCTGGAAACAACCAGAGTACCTGAGAATCGATGACTGGATAAAGAAGCTTTGGTACATCTACACAATGGAATACTATGCAGCTGTCAGGAAAAATTAAGTTATAAGATTTGCCTATAAATGGATGGACATGGATAAGATTATGTTGAGTGAAATTAGCCAGAAGGAGAGAGACAGATAAAGAATGACTGCATTTATTTGCATGACATAAATATATATGTACATATTATGATACCAATATCCAAGGTCAAGTGAAACATGTATCAGGAGATCTTGTCAAAGGGTGTAAATTATCACAAATATGTGGGAGTCAGAGGCTAGGTAAGACAGAAAATGGAACAGTGTGCTAACAATTGTCGAGGGTACTAATACCAACCTAGAACTGAGCATTAAATACAGGCAAAAAGATACACATGACAACCCTTTAATGTATGTTCTATGATCCATAGTCTGGAAGGGAAGGAAAAGAGAAAGAGAGAGAAAGGGGAAAAGAAATAAAGAACCTGCCATAGAGGAGGGCTGGGGGGGGGGGGGAGGGAACCGGGGGCGTTGGTGGTGGGAGATGGGCACTGGTGGAGGGATGGGTGCTGGAATACTGTATGACCAAAACCCAAGTATGAACTTTTTAATTGTAAAAATTAAAATTGCCTGCCATAGATGCAGGCTGGGGTAGGGGGAAATCAGGGGACATTGGTGGTGGGAAATGGGCATTGGTGGAGGGATGCATGCTGGAACACTGTATTACTGAAACCCAAATATGAACACTTTTATATATTATGAACTGTATATCTCATGGTGGTATAATAAAAAAATTCAAATAAAAAGGAGTCCTTTAAAAGTAAGTGGTAATAGAGAAAGTTAGAGTGAAACTCACATGCATTCCACGCTTATTCTACACTTAGTTTATGATGGGTTCCTTGGCAATTAATCATTTGAGTAGAAAACTGAATTATGAATGGCTTCCCTCAATACACAGATACCATCTTTAGTGGGCTACTTTGGCATTTTGAGAGCTTGTTTGGAGGTTCTAGCAGGGGAGGCGCAGCTACTCGTACCCCGCTACCGAAGACGGGTCCGTCTCTATTGGGGAAGGCCGTCCTCTTTGACCAAGCGCGAAGCTTGGGGAGGGACGCACATGGAGCGGTGAGGGAGGAAGGGGACACCTGCCTAGCCAGCCAGATCAGCCGAATCAACCCTGGCAATCAATGGGGTGACAGATGTCGCAGCCAGATCGCCCTCACATCCTACTTTGGCATTTTGAATTCAATTTAAGAGGCCCTTGTGAGGAATTTCAAAGGAACTTTCTCTGTCGGTTCATTTTGGCTGAGCTAATACTAAATTGACACAAGAGGCTAGCAAGAGCAGAGGCCAGCTTCAGTTATGTGCATAAGGGGTCTATAAGAATATTAACCCATTCCAGTTGTTCGGTGAGAGTTACAGTTTTGGAAACGGGTAATGAAATTTGGAAGGGAAAGACAGAACAAAGAGCTTTGCAGTTTAAGTAAATGAGGAATTGGACAGGGTTTATCTATGTAAGCATTGGAAATGATCTTGCTAACTTAGTCTGACATTATTAGTCTGTTTCTTGCCTTCAGAACACCACAGAATAAATTTGTTAACTGAAAGGGAGAGAGCTTTTGGGGGGATGTCAATTAGGCACATCATTCTACTATCTGCTGGTTTTCAATCAGATGCCTTCAGTTAATCAGCATATCCTGAGGCAGGAAAGAAACATTAAGGGAAAAAAAGTTGTCTGGAATAAGGTTTGGCTTGAGATAAAGCTCTAAGTTATTACATGGGCACTGGCTTAGTCAAATGGTAGGAGAATTGGAATATAAAGACTTTAAATAGCCGTTTGGAGCAGGAACTATTAAATTGACTCCAAAACATAAGACATTTGGGATTTCAGTGAGTAATTAGAAAAAGTGGTGGTGTTCTTTATTAGAACAAGATTATTATTTATGCTATCCAATGTACTACTTAGAATGTCTGACTTAAAATGATAAGAATGTATTTTATTTAAATGTATTTTATCTATTTAATTTTATTTATTATTACTACTATTATTACATATTAATTTTATTTGGCATATCAGATATCAAATAGTTTTTTGGCATATCGAATACACCATGGGTAGCTTGCCAGGCTCTACCATGGCTCTGGGTTCATCTCAGGAGGCCCTGGTCTTTTTCTATGTCAGATCATCAACCATTACAGGACCCACGGGGTAGCGCCCTGGGTGTAGGCAAGTCTGTCTCCTGTCTGCCACCTGCCTACGCAGCCGTGCACTGCAGCCACACCTGCAACACCTCGAACAATAATGGCCCTCATTCGTAACGAATGGAGACCTTACTGGCGCCTGCTCGAGCAAATCGATGAACAATGGGAAGACAAGTGACACAAGTGATTTTCTTTATTTAAAAATGTATTTTATCTATTTAATTTATTTCTGACCTAAAAATATAGGTCAGGAATCCAGGAGCCAGGATATTGTTTTCTAGGTATAAATGAGATTTCAACTGATGGGTGGGTTTCTAGTCACATGGAAGCACAGTTCGAAAAGATTTGCTTCCAGATTTATCACTTGATCACTTGATCACTTGACATCCCATTATTCATCGATTTGCTCTAGCGGGCACCAGTAATATTTCCACTTGACCCTATCACATGCCAGTGTAGCCCAATGACATCTGGTTGCTTCAGGAATACGAAGAGCCTCAAACTGCTCGTTCAGGGTCTTGACGAAGAAGTCTGACCATCTTGTAGGTGGGCAGCCATGTGATCTTTTGACGTCCTGTGGAATCCAGTTGGTAAAAGCTCTAGTCCAGCGGTCTTCTCTAAATTTATACAGATTTATACACATAATTATTAGCAGAATTTAGTTCCTTGTGGGTTTTTCGACAGGCCTCAACTTCCTGCTTATATGGACTTTCCCAAAGGTCTTCTAAAATCTTAGCAGCTGAATTTTCACAGAATTTTGCAGGTGATTGACATGTGGGGGGGGAGAAAAGTGGCAACCTGGGCAGGGAGTCTCTCACTTCCCTCTCTACCCACCTTGGTTACCTGGTGAAGTTAGGGATGCTGGAAGCCTGCAATGAGCACCTGCAGGATCTAACATCTCACCAGTCCCACGAGGTTGTCAAATCGCACCTGGATTCCACTTGTTTTGCCTGGCACGGAAATGATCATGCCACCCAATTTCTTGGGGAGCCATGGAACCAAGGCAGAAGGAGGAATTGCTCTTGTCAGGAAAGGAAAACAGTCCTAAATATTACCAGGCTTTTCCAGGAACCTCATCTACCAGTCTTCCCACCTCCCCGGCCCCAATCCCCATGGCCCCCACACAAAAAAAGTATTTTAGGAGGAGGTGAAGAGTTTTATTTAGAGGTTATACGGCTAGGAAAAGGGCAATGCATTAAAGAAAGAACATGGGCTTCTCTCAGAAGCCCCCTTTTGCTTTTGCAGAGGGGGTTTACAGTTATTTTCCCCAAACTCTCCCGGCGCAGGGCTATGGAGACAAGTGCCTTTGCTAGGATGTTGACAATGGGAAGAGCAAGGGAACTCTTTGTGTCCACCTTCATGTCCTTCTCACAACTCTGCTGGAGCTTCTTTGGGCAGGTGCTGGTGCCAGTAATTTGTGTACAGGAAGTAATTTTACTTCCTGTACACAAACTGAGGCCCAATAAGACCTAACTAGCTTTTTGCTAACTTTAGGGCTAGTTGCGAGTAACTGACTTATATCTTGCTCTTGTTACGTTTCAAGAATGCACTGAATCGTGACCCGCATCCAAGTGTTTACCTGCCTACTTAAGTGATAAATTAAGAGAATGAGGATTCCTTGATAGAAGCCACCATCTTCTTATAATCTAATTTCAGAAGTGATAAAACTTGTTTTCTATCATCTGAAGTTAATCAATAGGTCCAGAGGGAAGGGGTTATAGAAAGTATAATCTTCCTTAATACTTGGGAGGGACAGGGTTGTCCTTAAAGACTACTGATTTAGAGGTTACAAACTACTCTGTAACTATCAATCTCCTCTAACCATAGCTCTTTGTTTAGAAGACCCACTATCAAGGTTGTTATGGGGACTTAGAGAAATGCTCTTTTCCTCCTTGCCTTCTCTTTTTGTTGTTGCAATAATTAGAGTCCACACATGACTGTTTGTGTTGCTCGTCAGGATTCACACACCTGGTTGTGATGTCACACATTTCACCATAACGCTGATCCACCTTTTGCTGTTGAGGCCCACCTTTTGCATTGAAGGCACTGGGTGGTTGCATTCCTACTTGCAGCACTTGCTGTGAGTGCTCAATATCTAATTTTAATACTCCTGGGGAATTGCACACTGGAGATATTGGGACCCTGCTACCTGTATATATACAGCCACAGGGGTTGAGTTCCTACATTGAGAGTGTGAGGTTAGGATAAAAATATGCGTATTTGGGGAATCGGGATGGCATAGAGCCTCCTCAATGTTATTAGGGGGCCCCAGGGCCTCTCCAGGCAAGACTCAGACTAATGGCGCAAGTCCTGACAGTTGATGCTTGGGTTAGTGACAGTGTTGCCTGGGTCTGATGATAGGGGGGTCCACCAGGGTTTTATTTGGTGATGGTCAGAGAACAGTGGAGTACCAGGTATTGAAATTGGATCCTCAGGCATGAAAAATGTGCAATCCATTTTTCCATCTCCCCTCCTTCCTGTCCTAGATATATTTAACCCAGTATTTTCCCCTTGCCAAGACTAATTAGTCAGCACTACTAATTGCAGTGATCAATGTGATCCCCTGATATAATATAAATCTGCAGGGTAACAGATTTCATTGTAATGGAGTATCACTGTCATAAGGGAGGTAGTAATTTGTTGTCTATAAGTACTTATTATGGGTTTGGATTGCTTCCCCCAATGTGCTTCTTTTTATGTCTCCATCTGTGGATGTAGTGACACTTTTATTCCAAATGCCTTATGAAAGCATTAATACATATAATTTATGCCTTATAAAGCATACAAAACATCCTTAGCAAAGGACTTAGTTTCCTGTAAAGATGAAAAGCAGTGTACTAATGGCAGGGGATTACTCAGTTTTAGCACTTAACCCATCAGACCAGAAGCAACTGGTCTTAAAGAGTAATGGACCATTCTACTGAGGGGTTATAGGTGATAAAATATTTGGGGATGCTGTGCTAAGGGATTTGACATATGCTCCAAGCAAGTTAACCATTTTCAGTAATGATTCTAAAGAACAGCAGAGGGAGTAACATCTGTTCTTACATCTGACATGCTGTCCGTATATTTTATTTTCTCATGGGGAAAGAATCTGCCATGTGTCCTGAATACCCCTGATGTAAATGCCGACTATGCCAGTCACAAGGCTGAGTAATTAATCTGATCTTGAGCTGTTCCTGTAATTTAGTCATAGAGACATAGAAACGGGTTAAAGTAGCAGAACAATACCACCATTTAATTGCTGCTTCTCAAAAGACTACTTGTTTACTGCTTTATCAAAAATTTCCTTGCATTTGGTCCTTTAAAGCAATCTACTGTGTATATGTTTTTTTTTTTTTTTTGCCTTTCTGCATCACTCTGGGAATTAAGGTTCCACTAAGAGTACAATTATGCTGGTATGTGGTCACTAGTATTTTGCACTAATGTGATTCAGGCATCTGGTCTCCTGTTAGAATCCCCCAAATCAAAGTAAACAAGTTTGAAAGTAGGAAAAAAAATAATCTCTGCTTCTGCATAACCTTTTTCATTGTCTCCATTCCAGGTTGGTGTGCTTTTCATACCCAGGGAAGGGTTAAGGAATAGACAGGAATTTTCTCAGAATTGGAAATCGGGATTGCCACATGTACTTTACATAGCACCCCCCACCCCCAGATTATTTGAAAAGGTGGTTATGGTGCTAAGTGAAGTGATTAACGCTGATGATTGTGCCCCCTGATAGTGGGGAGGATGGCTGTTTCCCATTAGGAGTATGGGGAGAAGTCTGACTAGACCTTCTGCAGTGCCTCCTTACATTACCATTTTGAATGTAAACGTAAAGCAAAAATGATTAAAACCCATGTAAAAACAAGATTACTTAAACATCATATTTTCAACTCTTCCACTGTATTTGAGTGAGTTAAACATGAAGCAACCAGGGGTCGGAAAACAGTACAGCAGGGCATAGCAGGCGGTCCCTTTGCCTTGTACATGGCTGACCCAAGTTCATTCTGACACCTCTATAGTCCCCGAGCCCTGCCTCCTGATCCCTGAGCATGGAGCCAGGGGTAAGTGCTAAGTACCACTAGGTGTGGTCCCTTGCCAAATAAAGTAAATAAATCTGGAGGGGTTCAGAGATTACTCAACGGCAAAAGTGTTGCCCTGCCAGTGTGGAACTGCGAGTCTGGTCCCAGATGCTACCCAATTGCACCAAGCATGGTTCTGCAGCACTGTTGTTTGGGACCCCTTGCATCACGATGTGAGGTCTTTGGGGTACTTTAGCAAGGTATGTGTATAACTAGAGCATGATCCCAAGTGAGTGCCACAACTAACATGTGTTAGCACAATGACCAAGTAAGCAATTCCTCCAAGAATGTGTAAGCACCAAACCAAAAAGTGCGAGACATCTGGTTAGCATGTGGCCCATGAGTACGACCACCAAAAATAAGGGCAGGGTTACAAAGGAAAAATTGTTTTAAAACAGGGAATTAGTGGTAAAGGTGATACAATGCTACCATCTAACTTCATGATCAGTGACAGAAATGGTGAACTGTATTTACCACAACTTGGTTTCTGACTTTGCGTTTTGAACTTAATAAAATTTCCTTTTTCTTTCTCATCATATACTTTATTGTATATGGGGTGATGATAAACAGTGAGTTGCAAACTAGTGAGATGACAGAAACAGGAGAAATGCTTAGTACAATGGATAGCTGGATAAGTAAAGGCAGCATTTGTTACGAGGCAGTATTTTAAATGTGAAAACAGGAATGTTGTACACAGCTGCCAGGTAGAGAGAATGATAGTTGATTTGTGATATATTGCTATATTTGGTGCTCATCACACCTGTGCCATGTTTGAGGACTCTTTGAAGGGGAAATGGTCCATCTTCTATTGTGCAAGGGCAGAGTTTGATACTGACTATGTCTGATTGCCTAAGAACTGGCACAGCTTGGTCAGTTGGTCATGTGAAGTCTTAGAATGTGGAATGAACGAAACAAAGGATATTTGGTATTCTATTTTTGAGGTATCATTGGTAGCAAAAAACACATACAAACTTCCAATTCTTTTTTTTTTGCTGGGCCCTCTTGAGGTCAAACTGGCTGTATTTTTGTCATTTAATTTTTCATCTAGCCTTTCTATCAATTCTGTGAGCTACATTAGTCTTGTTTTTCTTTTTTGCGCTATTTCTGGTGATATTCAGTGCTTCCTCCTCACTCCAGGATCACTCCTGGTGATGGTTGGGGAACACAGTGGTCACAGGGATTTCAAACCTGACCTGGCTACTTTCAAGGCACAAGTACTTCAACTCCTGTACTATCTCATCACCTCCAAGCTACCTAATATTCTTTCAAAACTTCATGTTTAAATGTATCATTATTGTCCTTAGTAACGGATTTTTTTTTTTTTTTGCATTTTTGGGTCACACGTGGTGATGCCCAGGGGTTACTCCTGGGTCCCCACTCAGGAATTACTCCTGGTGGTGCTAGGGGGACTATATGGGATGCTGGGCATCAAACCTGGTCGGCTGCATGCCAGGCAAATGCTCTACTTGCTGTACTATTGCTCCAGTCCCTATAACTAAAAATTATTACTGGTATATGTTCTCATTGATTTAGGAGGGGTCTCCCAAACAATGCTCAAAGGCCTGGAGGGCTGGATGATTAAACATCAGGCTCAGCAATGCAGTGCTACAAGGATCCAGTTGTGCTGGGCACCATCAGGCCCACACATAGTGGTACTTGGGGTTAGGTGTTAGTAATGAAATGCTAGGGCATAGAACCCAGGGCCTGTGCATGCAAGGCATAAACTTGGCCTTTTAAGTTATGACCCAGGTTCTCTAAATACCTTTGATTTAAACCATGATTTTTATGTGACTTAAAACACTATTAAAAACCAACAACCAGTTAATCATAATTTGAGTAATTTGCTCCTAAATACTATTTGTATGCTTTTTTACGAAAAATCACTGGTTTGAGCAATCTGGAAGATTATTTAAACTTAGAATTAGCATATTTCAAATGCAGAGCAAAAGTATGTTAAGATAAAAATTTGTGTGATGAAATACATAGTATGCAGTGCATATATATGTATGCATCAACTACTTATACTTTGGCAACATATTATTGCTAGTTAACACACTGAATTTAAGTACTTTTAGAATGTAAAGAATTATGAAAGCAATCAATGAAATACTTTTAAAGCTACCTATTAGGAACAAATTACAAAGGTAATAACTTATACAATCATGCTGGTCTACAGAGGTAATAGCTGTTTCAATTATAAATACATATATAATCTCTAGTATTCTGAAAACAAACAAGTGTTTAGCTGTTCTTTCATAGTCATTTGTCCCATTTATTAACACCAGAGGCAATAACACAATTCTAAAAATAAACATGCATCAATTATACAATACATACAAAAACCTCTGTCCATCACAATTGGTGAATGCAGATAAACCTTCTATCCACCCTTAGTGCATTATTATTTTCACAAATAAAACAGAAAAGGAAAATAGTGAATTTAAATGCTACTCAGCACCTTTAGTAAAGTCAAGACTTAACATCTCCATATATCAAAAACATTTGCAGCTGTATCACCAAACATGTAAATTATTGTTCCATTTTAACATGAATAATTTTATTTACATCACTCTGAATTTCAACAAATGTTAACAATATTTAAAAATATCTAAATTCATAAAAAGCACTTCATAAATTTCAACATGTAATTATTATGTACATATAAGGAAGTCCATGAAAAAGTTAAAGAAATGTAGTCAAAAAGTTCAAGCAATATTACCAAATATAGCAAAATTCCAACTAAATCAAGGCAGAAGGCATTCAAACATTCAAAAATCTCTAGATGCTGCTAACATGAACATGAAAAGTTCCAGTAGTAAAAGTCAATATGAGAAATAATGTTGAATCACCAGTAGAAAAAAATATTTTAATAGGCATGACATGTTTAATAGCAACAATATAATGACTTTTTTTTTTTTATAGAAAACTTCTGTTAACATTGTCATATATGAACTACATGGTTTGACTGGACTAAAGAAGTTGATTTCAAAAAAATATATTTTAGCAGCCATAATTTTATTTCCAGTTAAAACATAGTAAAATGTTAAAAGTAAAATTTATAATTTACTAAATAATATCCCAATACTAGAAAATTAAAAACTCATGCTCTTCTTGCAATAATGGCCTCTAATATGATGTGTCTGATGTAAGGATTGTGGAAAGCCAATAAACAATCAGACATATATATAGCCCAGACTGAAAGTTTCACTGAAATACTTAAGTAGCAAAATATATGAAAAAGAATAGAAAAGTAAAAAGATAAAATTAAAAAAATATTGCACAGCCACATTACCTAGAAAGTAAAGTAGATGTTTAAAAAGCTCTAAACATGGATGATATAAATTATCTCCCCATATAAAAGATATAAATATTTCATAGAACTTATTAGCATCTACAGTTTACTATAACACATTATTTGAATCACTGTTGAATGAGGTAATTGTCAAGTCTCTAACAATGTTTTCATCCTACTGGAAATATTTGAGGGCAGCAACCAGAAAGAATTTCTCTAAAAATATTTCTGAATCAAGAACAGCTATATGTGCAGCTCTGCCAATGAGTGAATCGGCTGTGTTGGGCAATGTATTGATGACATTATATCGAACCAAATTGCAGTCCTTGCTTTGCAGAACTGGACGAAGCAAATTGTGGATCATTTCTGAATATATTTGTCCTATGAAGAAACAAAAAAATGGGATATTAATTCACTTGAGTAGCTGATAAAGATCTTATATATTTATTTAATTTAGAATACAGAACCAGGGGCTGGAGTAGGGCTACTGCCTTATACATGGCTGTCCTGGATTCAATCCCAAGCTTTCTATATGTTCTCCCAAGCAATACCAGTTGTGATCCCGGAATGCTGAGCCAGGAGTATGACCTGAGCACCACATGGTGTGGCCCCAAACAAAATCAAAAAGTAATATGTTTTTTTAAAGAATAGAGAACCTGTATCACTGTAGTGGTGATACGGGTAGAAAGAAGAACAAAATAGAAGAGAAAGATGTAGGGAGAGTGGTGAAGGTTTGTGGGCGTTTTGGTAGTAGTTGGGTATAATAATCTTGTATACGGATATCATAAAGTTTAACACTAATTATCTAAACTATAACAGAATTTTCAAGCCCTCCCACCCAAATATGGAATGATCAATCCCATGTAAATCAGACAATGATAAGATTCTGCCTACAGAACAGGGTCTGCTAAGGGGGTAAGGTGGTAAGGATGGGACCTACCAAGGCAAGCACTCTATCCCTCATACTATAACTCTGGTCCACAAAAGTTATTTTATGTCACAAACGCTCAGAAAACTGTTTTAAGCGACAGAGTACCTATCAAATACGGTGGCACCATGTCAGGTAATCACGCTAGGCAATGCCAATACCAACACATAGAAGTTCCAGCCTGAGAAGCTGTGCAGTCACAATGTGGAAAAGACTGAAGAATAAGAGTTTAAAAGCAGGGCAGAGATCTGCTCCTGGTCCTCCCTGCACCAGGCTGACTCTGAGGCACTCGGAGGGAATGGGTTTGGAAAAGGCCCATCCAGCAGCCGATAATCTTCTACACTCCACAATCACTACCATGTTCAACGCCAGACTCCACTGCTCAGATGAGCCCCACCCATGAATTAGTCTGCTGAAAACTCAGGTATGCAGGTTTTGCGACTAAATTTCCAGGCATTCTTGGAGTTGGGGATGGGCTCCCTCCCCCATCTCCCTGTTCTTCAGGAAGGACAGACAGTTGAACTCATGCCCCTGAGGTACCACTCAAGTATAAATTTCACTCCTACTTTATCATCCAGTTACAATCTGTGGAGTTCCTAGTGTGACAGCCAGGGCTAAGGGAGATCTGAAACTCACAGGATTATCCTGTAAAAATGTATCAGAAATTTCTTATACAAAGGGCTTAGTGGCCCAGTGGCTCCTCGGTGAGACTGAACAATCCTCATTAACTTTGTTCTAAGAAAACATTTCTTGACCATTTTCAGCAAATTATCAATATAACAAATCATTGAGGGTCTGCTTAGGGACAGGCTTACTCAGTGGTTGAGAAAACTGGAAATCAACTGTTGTTGGTGGTGGATTTGGGGTTGAATATTGAGTATTTGTAAGAAATTAACGTGAACAACTTTGTGAAAAAATTAAGAAGCCAACTACATTTAATAAGTTCAATAGGGGAAAGCAGGGGGCTGGAGCAATAGTCTAGTGGGTAGGGCATTTGCCTTGCATGCGGCCAGACCCTGGCATCCCATATGATCCACCAGGAGTAATTCCTAAGTGCAGAGCCAGGAGTAGCCCCTAAGTACTGCCGGGTGTGACCCAAAAAAGAAAAAAAAAAGTGAAAGCAATAGCACAGATGGTCCAGTATGCATGTAGCAGCTCAGTAAAAAGGTCATGACTTTAGCAATACCATTCCGAGATATATGTTGTAATAAGCAATATAATTAGTGCCTGCTTAGGGAGCAGACATGGTGGGGGGGTGGCTGGGAAACGAGGGTTTTGGTGGCGATAAGGGCATACTGGCAGTAGGATGGGTGTTGGGATCTTGAGCATCTCAAAGAACTGTGTGGTGAACAACCTTGCAAATCACTGTTTGAAATACAGTTTTAAAAATTTCCCAAAAAATAATAAAATAAAATAAAAGCAGTCACATTCCAAAAACAGAACTGGGACAATATTGGGGAGTTAGACACAGGTTCTTGTCCTAACCCTGAAAATAAATAGTAAATGCTTTGGGCAAGACACTTAGTTCCATTGGCCCTTAGTTAAAAAAGCCAAATGAGGGCAGGATGATAGCCTGAGAGTGAAGGTTGTAGGTGGCTTGCCGGGTTGATTCCCCAGCACCCCTATGATCCTCTGACAAGAGTGACCCCTGAGCACAGAGCCTCCCTAATCCTGGGTGTGACCCCAAATAAAAACAAACAAGACTGAAGCCTCCTTCTGGCTCCAAATAGCTATGATTTAAATTTCTCTGGTTTAAAAATAATAAAAGCTGTCTTTAATTAGACATATTTGATTATCTTTGAGCTACAGTAGAATATGCAGCATGAACATTATCATAACCACAAATCCCAATAATTCAGACAAAGTCAAAGAAAGGCTAACTATTGAGGTAGTGAAAAAAAAAGAAAAGGATATAGAAAAATATAAACTGACTACAAGACAAATTGGGGGAAAGTTAATAGCTCTTTGGAATAATTCTAAATTATGTTGTTACCTGATTGTTTGTCCTTTAAAGCTGTTTTACACATTTCAATTCTAGCAGAGTGATAAGGAACATAGCGATCCTGTAGAGATCCCACAAGAACAACGTTTTTGAAATAATGAAGCCCTGCAAAGAGAAAACACTGATTTACAATGCAAAACTTTTTTAACCAGATTTAAAACAGTATTATAATAATGAAGAAAGTAAAGTGTTAATATTAAATTTTAATGCTTGTATAATCCTGATACATATTTTATCCAAATTTCTAAATACTCTCTCTAGAAGACCCCCTAACTTCATATGTTGCTTATAAGCTGATATGAGAAATCATTGAGTTACAGCACGGCTTGTGGTGTAAGGATAGAGCTGAGATGAAATGAACCAGAACAGGAAGTATTATTACATGGTATTCTTTACAGAATGCAATCAATATTTAAAAATATTTCTCAACGAAACAAAAGGATAGTTTTTAAAAAAAAATAAAAATAGAGCATATTTCATGACATTAAAATTGCTTTTTTGCCTCCTTTTTGGGTCACACCCGATAATGCTCAGGGGTTTCTTCTGGCTCTGCACTCAGGAATTACTCCTGGCGGTGCTCGGGGACCATATGGGATGCCAGGGATCGAACCCAGGTCAGCTGCTTGCAAGGCAAACATCCTATGCGCTGTGCTATCGCTCCGGCCCCAAAATTGATTTTTATTTTTTTAGTGAGCAAGGTTTTTTAAAAAATATTTTATAGCGTTATTAAGTCACCAGTTTAGTTACAGAAATTCAATATTCCAACACCAGTCCCACCACCACTGCACCGTCCCACCACGTTATTTCCAATTTTCCCAACCATCACTTAAGCCTGCTCCCAAACAGGTCCTCAATAACTTATTTTATATTGCTTGTTATAAATAATTTGCTAAAAGGATGATGAAAAATGTTTCCTTAGAAGAAAGTTAGTGAAGATTGTTGCATCTTACCATGGAGCCATTAAGCCCAGGAAGGTAATTTTTACTGAAAGTTATTTAGAAAGGTATGAGGGGAGAGAAAGGGAGAAGTATGTGTTCAAGAGAAAATATGTGTTTCTCCAGAATGGAAATAAGCAAGTTAAGAAATACAGCAGTAAGAGACATCTATGTTCAAGGGAGAGCATAGGCTTGAAGAATAAGTCTATTTAAAGCAGTTTAATTGCTTCAAATTTTCATTTAGTTCTGCCTATTATTATTTTCTCCTTAAATATGATATAAGAAACATGCTTTCATATTTTAGTAACAACAATTTATGACTCACTCATGGACCTTTATCCATCGACTTTGTAAAAGGCACTTCATTTAAAAAATAAATGAATTTATGCCTGTGTCCATGGCTCATTATGTTAACTCATTTAAGTACTGAAATCATGTTGACTGCTTTAGTGCTTAATGCTCTAATTTTACTCTTTTACTGAAACTAGTAAATGTACCTTCTGTGATTATTAAATAAGGGCAAATTAGTAATGGCAATACATTGGACATAAAGTATGTAGACCTTATAGCATGCTCCAGAATAAAAATCTGATATCTGGGGCCTAAGCAATAGTCCAGTGGGGAGGGCGTTTGCCTTGCACACAGCCAACCCTGGTTCGATCCCTGGCATCCCATATGGACCCCTGAGCACCGCCAGGAGTAATTCCTGAGCGAAGAGCCAGGAATAACCCTTGAGCTTTGCGGGTGTGGCCCAAAAAGGAAAAAAAAAGTAAAAAAAAAATCTGATATCTGCCCACTAAAATTGAGATTCTTACAAATAGGTTAATTGTAGAAAAAGATCAGTTGTAGGGATCATTACAGAACCAAAATGAATGAAGCTTTTTTTTTTTTTTTTTTTGGGGCGGCGGCCCCCCGAGGAGCTCCCTTTCTCCCTTGGAAATCAATCTAATTATGACCCACACATAGCCAAGGTGATGCACTTAAATACCCTCTAAGCCAAATATAAAGCCTGCCTTCATTTTACCCCAATTAGAAGATACCAAATTTGGTAATCTGAATATATAAAATTCTAGGGATTTCTCTCTCTCCCATGCAGTGCTTAGTAGGCCATTCCCTAGTGAAGTTAGGCCCACTATAATACCATGCTAAGGAGACTGTGTTGCTCAGGCCGTGCGGTGCTGAAGATGCACAGGGCTATACTGCTGGTGCTTGGGGACCTTTAGAACTACACCTGGTGATGCCTGGGAGGCCATGTGGTGCCAGTGATTGAATCTTATTTGGGTCTCCTTGGTGCTTTGTGTAGTTTTTTTTTCTTTTTAAAGAAAATGTGTCCCTCTACTTTTACAAGAGAAGAGCACTTCTCTATTTCTGATCTTATGAGGCCTAGCTCTGGGTTATAAGGCAAATATGACAGGATAAACTGGGGGTGAGGGAGACGGCTCAAAGGGCTGGAGTGCATGCTTTGCATGTTGGAGCCCTGAGCTCAGTCCTCAGAACACTGACCCGAGAGCCACGTCAGCAAGAACCCTATGCGGAGTGTGGCCCTCTAAAATAGAATTAAAAATGGCTTTAGAGGGGAGGGAAAGGAGGGTTGGATAGAATAAGAGAGATGAGAGAAGAGAGAGGAGAACACACATGGAAGAAAAGTGCCCTGCATGAAACTGCTTTACTTGACTTTGATTTGATACCCTGGTATTACATATGGTCCCTGAGCACAGCCAGTGGGGTTCCTGAGCAGAGAGGACTAGCCTCTCAGTACTGATGGGCAGGGGCCAACTCCCCCCTCAGTCCAATAGCTTTGGATTTTATGACTATTTTTCTTATCTTTTTCTTTTTTAAAAATAACCTCTCTACTTAAATCAGATAGAATGTACTGAAAGATTTTGAAAATAAAAACAGACAGTTATAAATCATAAGCCTCAGAGTCTATGGTTGATGAGTCCAGTAAAATGGAAAAATCCTGATTGTCTCATTTCTGAGCAATAAAAATAGGTACTATGGAAGCTCAAAAGTTATTAAGGACAAGATTCAAATACTCAGCATCTATGTACTCAAATAAGCTCTATGGAATATGGTTCATATTTTAAATAAAGAATAAACTATAGAGTTGAATAAATAAAATCTGTATTTTAAAATATAGTCTATGTTACAGGTCATAAAATACTATTTATAACCATGTAAAAGTTTTAGGTGTCACCCTAAAATAAGGGTATTAATTGTATCACTTGTCTTCCCGTTGTTCTTCGATTTGCTCAAGCAGGCACCAGTAACATCTCCATAAGTCGTGTCACATGCTACTGTAGCCCAAGGGCATCTGCTCGCTCCCAGGAACATGAAGAGCCTCAAACCATTCCTTCAGGTCATGGGAATGAGGACTATAATTGTTACTGGTTTTTGGCATATCAAATACGACACGGGTAGTTTGCCAGGCTCTGCCGTGCAGGTGGGATATTCTTGTAGTAGTCTCTCATCTCATGCATGTATTGATGAACCAACCGGGAAAGATCAGCTTTTCTGCTGGGTGGTGCTCTGATGAGCTGTGGAGTCTGGATGTTGAAAATGGTGGCCTCATGGTGTGGGGATTCCTCTGGCTTCTTTCGAGGCTCTGGGCTTAAAATAGATGGCTGTAGGGTGGGACTCTGACGAGCAGGGCTGTGATCGGGTCTTCTGCTGGGTGGAGCTCTGATGAGCTGTGGAGTCCGGATGCTGAAAATGGTGGCCCTCATGGTGTAGGGGTTCCTCTGGCTTCTTGTGAGGCTCATGTGTCAATATTTTGTTGATATGGTTTTACACCCTACTTGTGCAAGATTTCCCTATGCCTATATTATACATAGGATGATATTCTTCTTGCATGTTCTAATGCCAGAAATCTCCAGAGATTACACGAGGATGTGATGACATGCTTGCTGGTAGCTGGTTTACAGGATGCCACAGAGAATAATAAGGGTGACAAAACTTTTTCAAAATTCTTTTAAGAAATAAAGGAAGCAAAAAATATAAGAGTACTGTCCTATAGTAACCACCTTCTCTTTTTCCGTTGTTTTAGGTACTATGCATTTTAAAAAATTTGTTTATATTTATTTTTTCCACAGCAGTGATGCTCAGGGCTAACTCCTGGCTCTGCACTTATTCCTGGCAGTGCTTGAGACGTGATATGAGATGCAGGGGATTGAACCTCGCTGTGTGCAAGGCAAACACCCTACCCACTGCACTGTATTTTTTTTTTTTTTCATTTTTGGGTCACACCCTGCAATGCTTAGGGGTTTCTCCTGGCTCTGCACTCAGGAATTTCTCCTGGCGGTGCTCGGGGACCATATGGGATGCTGGGGATTGAACCCGGGCCGGCACAGACTGGCCACGTGCAAGGCAAATGCCCTACCCACTGGACTTTCGCTCTGGCCCTTGTATTGTATTTTTTGAATTAAGTAAAACATTACTACTGAAATTTTATTTTAAGTGGCACAATCAACAGTCACATAACTACACATGTGTTTTCATTTATAAAAAAGGTATGTATCTGTGTTCTCCAAAAAGTGCTAAAAATACACAAGCTGAGGGCTGTCATTCACATTCCAGTTTACTCTTGGGAGCTGTGCACTGAACAGCTGCAGCAGTCTGGTCCAAAAAATGTTCAGTTTCCTAAATGATCTTCAGCAACAAACACTGGTTTTTCACTTTCCACTTTCCAAAATGATTTCCATTTTCTCTTAATCTGCAAATCTTGTAACTCCCCTTCAATCATACCTTATGGTCTTGCTCTTATTTCATTAAGAATACAGAAGAATCAAAAGAGAAGTAGCACACACTACCATAGCCTGGCCCACCTCTACCTTCAGGTTATGCCTGTGTTCTTGCTCTTCAAATGAACTTCCCAGGCTTATTTTTTGTGAACCTTTTTTACTTGCATGCTAGACTCCATTTCTGTTGCAGTACACTGTTGCCCAGAGCCTTTGCACCTTTCCAGGGAGTTACCTCCTGCAGACCACTTTGTAGATAAAGGGGCAAGAAAACAATTTGAATCTGTGACTTTATGTGGCAATATATCTTTTTTTTTTTTAAATCACAGCTCTTTAATAAAACATGTGAAAGAAAAGAAAATGGCTAGAAAACAGATAATGATAATAATCGTTTAGCATATATTGATTTCCAGGCACTGCTTTTTTTTTTAACCATTGCAAAGTTTTCCATGATTAGGTTTCAGTCAGACAGTGTTCCAGTACCCATCCCTCCGCCAGTGCACATTTCCTAACACCAATATGTCCCGTTTCCCTCCCATTTCCACCTCCCCCCTCATAACCAGCCTCTACGGCAGGCACTTTTCTTTTCTCTCTCGCTCACTTTCTTCATGTTTAGATTTCCCTTTTTTTTTTTTAAAATTTTTATTATACCACCGTGGAAACATACAATTACAAAGGTGTTCATAATTGGTTCTTGGTAATACAGTATACAAGCACCCATCCCTCCACCAGTGCCCCATTTCCACCACCAATGTACCCCACCCCTCCCGCCCCCCCCAGGCTGCCTCAATAGCAGGTAGCCCTGTTTCCTCTCTTTCTTTCTCTCTCTCTGTCTCTGCATCTCTCTCCCTCTTATTTTACACATTTAGCCCTGCAGATATTTAGAGTTTATCACTTAAGTCTCTTTGTGTATGGTGAGTTTTAATCTGCCATTACCATTTCCCACACTTAGTAAAACACTGGTATCTATTTATATCCTATTAATGAATGCAGTCATTCTATATCTGTGGCAGTATATCTTATCATGTATTCTATGTTGACTGGTATAAATATCTTCTCTCATGTTACCACAATCATCATGGGACTAGATGACTCTTACCCGTATATTTACCTGGCCATGTTAGACTAGAGAGAAATTCTGTTTGCCTCCAAGCAAGAAAGCCTGGCTCACTAATAAGTCTAAAGGCTAATATACAAAACAACTATGAAGTAAAGATGAGAATCTTGTGAAAGCTTGGAGAAATATATACTGGCTGTAGAATATCCTTTGGTACAGACACATGCCCTTCCCCCAACTCTACATAGGACCTGCAGGGACACTTCCCAGGCAGATCTTGGCTGGGGTGTTGCAGTGTGTTGCAGTGTTCCAGTGCACTGCAACACATTTCCTTCTGCCTTTTTAAGGATACAGACTTAGTAGAGATTTTTTCTCTTTCATACATGGCCAATTTTATTTTTTGTTTGTATCATGATGATTAATATACAGATTATATTCTCTACCATCTTAAAAAGTTAATAAATCTGTATTTGGATTTCATAAATCTCTGCAATTACCATTCTATATCTTGGCTCTTCTTAGAGTCTCTATTTAAAAGTGTATTATATTGGGGCTGGGTGATAGCCCAGTGGTAGGGTGTTTGCCTTGCAGCGGCTGGCCTGTGCTGGCCTGGGTTCGATCCCTGGCATCCCATATGGTCCCCCAAGCACCACCAGGAGTAATTCCTGAGTGCAGAGCCAGGAGGTAACCCCTGAGCGCCGCCGGTGTGACCCAAAAAAGCAAAAAAAAAAAAAGTACATTATATTAAAAGCACTCTAAATGCATATTTCAAATTATTAGCTCTCTGCAAAAAATTATACTGTGTGCGTATAGAGAAATTACACTCAGGCTGAGGATCGGTGCTCTAGACTTAGATCCTTGAGGGAATATCTGTTTCCTCAGGTTCAGGTAGCCCAGACTAATACAAAATCAATGGTCAGATGAGGAGATATGCAAGACATCTTGGAGCTCTGATATGTTTTCAAATGATATTGAAATTTATAGGAGATATGTAAGACATCTTTAGCTCTGAAATGCTCTCAAATTTATAAATAAAAGAGCCAGATACTAATGCAAGCATTATTATACGTCTAAATTGGTCCCTATACATTATGCATGCATCATTTTTGTACAGATTAATCAACATTAATAATTATTAACAACAACATATTAATTTTAATACAGTGCTTTTGCAATGGTAGATTTGCTTTTTTGTAATAGGCAAGTTAACTTAATAGACCGTGACTCTTTGTACTTTTTGGTTTCAATTTCTTGTCTAGCTGTCCTGGCTACAGAGGGAAGAAACTCAAAGTGAAACATGGCGGGCACCAGAACTACAACACTGGGTGGGAATTACAGAAGCAATTCTTTAAAGTTCTGCTAATGAAAATTTAGGAAAACTTTATTGGGAGACAATTCTAGGTTTATATTCTCTGCTCCTTCACGGATTCTACCATTCAGTGATGACCTACTTAATGTATTTTTGGTTTAGCATGTCATTCAGCCCCTGAAGTGCTAGCTCTTGACTTAAAAAGTTACTTCTTTCTATTTATTTTTAAAGAAGTCTACCCTGATTCTCACCAATTTTCCTATGGGATGATTATTTAAACTGGATGTGAGTCACTTAAAGTTTTCCATTTTAAAATTAACATATCAAAGCAATAGTTTAAACAGTATAACAGCTTACAGTGTATATTTTACATGACATATCTGAGCGCTAAGACAAAAGAAATCTCACAAACATAACACAATCTCAAATTTTGAGATTGTGTCATAAGTTTTTTTTTGCTTTTTGGGTCACACCGCAATGCTCAGGGTTACTCCTGGCTATGCACTCAGAATTACTCCTGGGTGCTCGGGAACATATGGGGGCCGGGTCCGCGCCGCCGCGGCCCCCCCCCCCATGACATTTAAACATTGTTAATGGGGCCTCTTATCTGTTACATTTTCTTGCTAATTTTATTTTTTGCTTCCTGACAATTTTACTTTTTTAAAAAATTTATTATACCACCATGAAATACAATTACAAAGCTGTTCATGATTGGGTTAATTTTACTTTTTTACAAGATTGTTAATGAGTTAAACAATATACTGCTTTTATATTTACTCTATGGAACTGTCTAAAGCAATAGCTCTAAACTTGTATTTTTGGAGATGAAGTTAGCAGTGTCTAGACATTTGGGTATGGAGGGGTGCGTACACTATTGACATGCAGTGAGAGCTCTCCAGGGATGCTGTGTAGTAACATATGATGTAGAAGACAACCCCTGACAGCAAAAGCATTATCCAGCCTTGAAAGCCAATAGTCGTAACAGTAAGAAAATTCTGCCTTTAAAAATTGGTATCGCCTTTAAAATATACTCTTTTGTTTTAAATACATCTGAAAATATTTACTTCTCAGAATGTTAGCTGATATTGACTCTGTCACATATTCAGAAGTAAAATACCAATGTTCCTTATAAATCAAGTAATACCAATTAATAAATACCTATATAATCTATTAGAATAAAAGAAAAGGATTATCTTCTGCCACAGTAGCATAGCAGGAAATTTCTTTCATTGTTATATTTTATTTGTCAGAATTCAACTCCTGGTAGAGATGCCTAGAAGAATTTTCTTTTCTTTTTTTTTTTTTTTGCTTTGTTGGGTACCACCTGGCAAAGCTCAGGGCTTACTCCTAGGTTGATCAATGCAAGGCAAATGCCCTACCCACTGTACTATCGCTCTGGCCCCAGATTCTTTTAGGAATATCTTCAAGTATTTTGCTTTTTTTTTTTTTTTTTTTGGGTCCACCAGCGATGCTCAGGGGTAAGTCCTGGCTCTGCACTCAGGAACCACTCCTGGCGGTGCTTGGGGACCATATGGGATGCTGGGGATCGAACCCAGGTCAGCTGCGTGCAAGGCAAACGCCCTACCCACTGGACTATCACTCCGGCCCAGTATTTTGCTTCTGAAATTTCAACAATTACTAGATACTTTCCCTCCAACTTCCACATTTCATTCCTTAGTGTGATTATAAGGGGTAACAAATATTTGGTTGTGATGATGACACAGCTGTCTGGAGCGCACCTATGGGTCTGTATATCATACTGAGCTGCTTGCATATTTGGCCAGGGAATTGCTGAGGCTGAAAACCCTTTAGTTGTAGTGTTCACATATATACCTGCGAGAGGCCACACTTCCAGGCTCATGTGCTTGTACATCTTTTAATTGTGGTGGCCAATGAATGAGCTATCTGCACTTCTGGTTGTTATGCTCACATATACCAGGCTGTGGTGCACCAGGTGTTGCTATGTCAACTTGGGGATCACACAGAAAGGAGCTGCCAGGATTGTGCTCACTGTATAAGGCAGCATCAGGACTGAGTTTGGAGCCTTCCACTTGCAAAGAAAAACTCTAAGTACTATGCACTGAGCTAGTGCCCAGGTCTTCAATAACTTTGCATTTTTTTGGCGGGGGGCATACTTAGTAACTAGCAGAGGTATCTTCTGGCTCAATGCTCTGGGTGCCATGTGGTTTTGGGGATCAAACACAGCATTCCTGCATGCAAATCATGTGTATAGCCTGTTGGGCTATCTTCCTGACTGTCCTGTCGCTCCACCCCCACTAACTCCCATGATTAGGTTCCTACTGGCTATTTTTGAGCCCTCATGAAATACAAGAGTGCCCATTAAGAGGGCTAATACAATCTTAACTTATTTACTACTGCTATCACCTAACCTACATGATACACATTTTACCTTCAACCTGCTCTAATCCCTTCATCTTTATTTCCCTTTTGATATTCAATGCTGGTATGCCATAACTAAAGAGTGTAATTATAGAGGTTATCAACAATTTAAAGAATGCTTTCTTGTTAAAAGTTGTTATAAAGAAGCCAGTGTGATAGCACAGCAGAGAGGGTGTCTGCCTTGCATGTAGCCGACCTGGGTTTGATTCCCTGCATCCCATATGGTCCCTCAAGCACCACCAGCATTAATTCCTCAGCGAAGAGCAAGGAATAATCCCTGAGTGTCGCCAGGTGTGACTAAAACTCAGCAAAGAAAAAACTGGCTTTGAAGGGAAGAAATGGCCCTAAAAAAGCCGAATACACATTTCTCTTCGGGGGCGTGCGCGCCCGGCCCGGATCGCCGGCCTATATGGTCCCGGACTGCCAGGGGTAATTCCTGAGTGCAGAGCCAGGAGAAACCCCTGAGCATTGCCGAGATGTGACCCAAAAAATCAAAAAAAAAAAAAAAAAAAAAAAAAGAACACATGCTGGGCCACAAAATGTAGCTCCATAAAAATCCAAAGAATAGAAACTGTATCACTATATTTTTAGACCACGATGCACTGAAAGTAGAAGTTAATCACAAGCATAAATGAAGAATTAAATAAAAACCCTGGAAATTAAACCGATCACTACTGAACAACTAGTGGGTCAGAGAGGAAATCAAGATTCCTGGAAACAGATGAGAAAGAGGACAGGAGCTACCAGAACTTGTGGGACACAAAAAAAGCAGTGTTAACAGAGACTGGCACATATTCAAAAGAGCAAGAACAACAAGTGCTGGCGTGGATGTGGGAAAAGGGTCACTCATCCTTTGTTGGTGGGAATGCCGGCTGGTACAGCCTTTCTGGAAAACAATATGGACATTCCTCCAAAGACTAGAAATTGAACTCCCATTTGACCCAGCCATACCACTCCTGGGAATCTACTCTGGGAAACCAAAAATACGCAGCGGAAACACCATCCCTACTTTTATGTTCATAGCAGCATTATTCACAATAGCCAGAATCTGGAAGCAACCAGAGTGCCCTAGAATCAAAGACCGGATAAAGAAGCTTTGGTACACCTACACAATACTATGCAGCTGTTAGGAAAAATGAAGTTATAAAATTTGCCTATAAATGGATGGACATGGAGAAGATTATGTTGAGCGAAATTAGCCAGAAGGAGAGAGACAGATACAGAATGACTGCATTTATTTGCATAACATAAATATATATGTACATATTATGATACCAATATCCAAGGTCAAGTGAAACATATATCAGGAGGTCTTGTCAAAGGTGGAAATTATCACAAACGTGTGGGAGTCAGAGGCTAGGTAAGACAGAAAATGGAACAGTGTGCTAACAATTGTCGAGGGTACTAATGCCAACCTAGAACTGAGCATTAAATAGAGGCAAAAAGATACACATGACAACCCTTTAATGTATGTTCTGTAATCCATAGTCTGGAGGGGAAGGAAAAAAGAAAGAGAGAGAAAGGGAAAGAAATAAAGAACCTGCCATGGAGGCGGGACTGGGGAGGGGGAGGGAACGGGGACGTTGGTGGTGGGAGATGGGCACTGGTGGAGGGATGGGTGCTGGAACACTGTATGACCAAAACCAAAATATGAACTTTTTAATTGTATACCTTTGTAATTGTAAAAATAAAAAATTTAAAAAAAAGCAGTGTTAAGAGGAAAGTTTATAGCTTTGGAAGCATTCATTAGGAAGGAAGAAAGGGAGCACATAAATAACTTGACTGCACAGTTTAAGAAATTGGGAAATGACCAACAAAAAGGAGCCCAAAACAGGCAGGAGGAAGGGAAATAATTAAGCTTAGAGTAGAAACCAATGATTTAGAATCCCCTGTGCCCCTATCCATGCAAAATACAAACAAACCAATCCAAATGAATAAGGAAACCAAGAATGTGTTCTTTGAAAAAAAATAAAACAGAATCTGGGGACATTGGTGGTGGGAAATGTGCACTGGTGAAGAGGATGGGTGTTGGAACACTGTACAACAGAAAACCATGAACAACTTCTTAACTGTTTATCTCATGGTGATTCTATTAAAAAAAAAGACACTCAATTATGTCAGGAAAAACAGACAACCCAGAATCGATAAACCACTAGCAAGACTCACAAAGACAGGGAGAGAGGGAGAAGCCTAATAAAATCTATCAGAAATGAAAGGGGGAGACATCACAGCACATACCACGAAAATCTAAAGGATCATCAGAGATTACTTTGAAAATCTATATGCCACGAAACAAGAGAACCTAGAAAAAGTAGATAAATTTGTGGACACTTATAATTTCCCCAGGCTGAACCAAGAAGATATGGAACATCTGAAGAGATCTATCACTATTGAAACAAATAATCAAAAACCTCCCCCAAAACAAAAGCCCAGGCCCAGATGGATTCACCAGTGAATTTTTTCAAACCTGTACAGAAGATGTACTATTAGTAAGGCTCTTTCAGTAAACAGAAGAAACAGAAACACTCCTGAAAGTTTCTATCACACAATGATTACCCTGATACCAAAAGCAGAGAGACACCACCACCAAAAATAAATATATAAAAAATTTAGATTGATATCCTTGATGAACATAAACAAATATTTTCGACAAAACAGTAGCAAATAGAATTCAACAACTCATCAGAAAGATCATAGACCATGACCACGTGGGATTCATGCTAGGGATGCAAAGATGGTTTAACACATGCCATGCAAGCAATCAATGTAATACATCATATCACTATGACAAAGGAGTAATCATATGATCACTTCAGTAGATGATGAGGAAGCATTTGACAAGATTCAGCAGCCATTCATGATTAAAAAAAAATCAACAGATTGGGGTTGAGGGATTTTCCTCAATGCAGTCAAAGCCATTACCACAAGTCCACAGCAAATGTTATACTCAATGGGGAAAAAAACTAAAATCCTTCCTGCTAAGATCAGGCTTCAGACAAGGTTACCCAATATCATCACTCTATGCAATAGAGTACTGGAAGTACTTGTCATAGCAATTAGGCAAGAAAAAGATATTGAGGACATCCAGATAGGAAGTCAAACTCCCACTATTTACAGATGACATAATAGTTTACTTAGAAAAGCCTAAAAGCTTTACATAAAAGCTCCTAGAAACAGGAGCTTTGTAGGAGAGTAGCAGGCTATAAGATTAATAGATGAAAGTCTATGGCTTTTCAATATACAAATAATGAAACAGAAGAGAAATAAAAAAATCTCATCTACAGTTATGTCTCAGAAAGTCAAAAAAGCTTAACCAAAGCGGTGAAAGATTTGTACAAAACAAAGAAACCAAAAACCCCTATGGAACACTACATAAAGAAAAAGGCAATACTTCCCAAAAGCATTATACAGATTCAAAGCAGTCTCTAACCATATTCATGGCATTTTTCAAAGAAATAGATCAAACATTTCTGAAATTCATATGGAAATACCACCTCCTTCTTCTGAACAGACAAAACAATTCTGGGAAAAGATAATGGCACTCATTACAAAGAATAACTAGTGTTGGCATGGATATGGGGAAAAAGGGACGCTCATTCATTGCTGGTGGGAATGTCCACTGGTCCAGCCATTTTTGCACACAATATGGGCATTCCTAAAAAAAAAACTAGAATTGAGCTTCCATATGACCTAGCAATTCCATTCCTGAAATATACACCAAGGGCCTAAAAGCAAAATGCAGAAAGGTATCTGCACCCGTATTCATTGCAGCACTACTTACAATGGCAAAACCTGAAAACAGTCCAAGTGCTTAAAAGCAGATGAGTGGACAGAGAAACTATAGTACACCTATACAATGGAATACTATGCAGCTGTTAGAAAAACACAAGTCTTGAAATTCGCTTAAACACGGATGGACAAGGAGAGTATCATGCTAAGTGAAATGAGTCAGATGGAGAGGGACAGGCACAGAATGATTACACTCATTTGCAAGACATTACAAAACATAGTATGAAAATCATACCCAAAGACAATAGAAACTAGGGCTAGGAAGACTGATCAATAGCAGAAGCCTGCCATAAGGTGGGGTGGGAGTATGGTTAAGGTGGAGAAGAGACCACTATGACAATGATAGTAGGAAATGATTGCTCTGGACAAGATTTGAAGCTGAAAGGAGATGAAGTAATATGCATGATACTCTTTTAGTAACAGGATTGCTAATCACAGAGCCTAAGGAAAAAAATAGTGTCTGAGCTATCTCTGGTCCTGGACAAAATATATATTTTGTGTGCATATATATATATATATATAAATATATATATTTTTTGTATATATACAAATATATATGTATATATATACATATATAATTATGTATGTATATATATATATATATATATATATAATTTTTTGGCTCACACCCGGCGGCGCTCAGGGGTTACTCCTGGCTCTTCGCTCAGGAATTACTCCTGGCGGTGCCTGGGGGACCATATGGGAAGCCGGGATAGAACCCAGGTTGGCCACGTGCAAGGCAAACGCCCTACCCACTGTGCTATCGCTCCGGCCCCCTGGACAAAATATTTTTTCATGGAGGGGCCATTTTGTTGGTACTCAGAGTTTACTCCTGGATCTATAGTCAAGGATAACTCCTGGTGGGGTCTGGAAGATCAGAGGGTATTGGAGACAGAACTCAGATGAACTACGTACAAGGCAAGTACCTTACCTGCTGAACTGTATTTCCGTGAGAACTCCCCACTCCCACATTCAAGAGCTTCTAAGAGAATGGACTGAAGACAACTAGATGAGGCTCCATGGACCTCGTGTTAGTAAGTTGCATATCGATGATAAAACTTCGTCAGTGGGAATGGTAGCGGGAGTCATCTGACTACGTCCTCATGAACTATACTAAAAACATGCGCTTATTTCGCTGACATTTTCTGCATGTGAGGTGTAATTATTTAATGTCCACTGTCTGTTTCTCAAATGCACATGCCACTGTCCCCTCTCATAATTTATAATTTAACTGGAAAATTGTAAATATATACAGATTAGTAACAATACCTATTTCCATTTAGCATAAAAGCAGACTCGAACACTTTTCCTTTTTTTTTCCCTTTGTTTAGGTTACAACCAGCAATACTCAGGGTTTACTCCTGGCTCTGCAATTCTGGTGGTGCTCAGGGGACCATATGAAATGCTGCAAATCAAACCCAAGGGGGCCACGTGCAAGGCAAAGATGTTACCCACTGTACTATTGTTCTGGCTCCATTTTCTCTTCTACAGTCTGTGTTTGTCAGACTAGTTTTCCAATGATCTCTGTGCCAATGAGGCCTTTCTTTTCTAGCCAGCTGTTCCTGTGATTTTTTGGATGCCAACAATGAGAATAATCAGAGAATAGTTTGGGACTTCAGGTGGCAAAAAGTTTGGAATGTATGTGCAAGATGGGTAATATTTAATAATCAGTTATAGAGGTGCATAGTAAGATTCAATAGTAAGAAGCGGTAGAAAGAATATGTCTGGCCCCCCCCCCCCCCCCCCCCCCCCCCTATTTTCTGACACTGTACAGAAAAGCTTAATAAGCATAGAAAAGTAGATGAAATATGTTGAACTTTAAAGACATGATCATTTAATTGCTAAAGGTTTAATTGAAAAAGATTTTGATGTGTATATCTTCAAAATTCTTACTATATACTTACCTGCTTTATTACTAAGCTTGTATAAGAAAGTTTGGCGAGGGTCTGAATGATCTCGACATGTCAGCTGTAAGAGAGAACCTGATTTTTTCCATTTCTGCATAAACCAGAGACCTAGAGAGTTATAAAGGATTTGTGAGTACAGTTGGAAATGTGTGGAAACATGCTGATTTTAATATATATTTCACTTTGTAAAATAGCATCCTAAATAAGCATTTTATTGGTTAAAATGTTTGCAAAACAGTTCTATTTTTCTGATAATCATAATTAAAATAGCCAGACATACATAGGTTATTTCTGGTTTAATAGTGGTTGTTAAAGACTTGCTGTTCCTTTATCATTTGATAATAAAACAGATAATGGTCTATGAAGAACTACTTTTAAAAATTATATTAGATTTATCTGTTCATACTATAAAGAAAGGTGTATGCAATCTTCAAACAGTAACAGTTAATCAGTTACTACTCAGTTAATCAAAACACTTAACTGAGTATTCAGACCTTTAGAAAATTACAGTTTAACGGACTGACTTATTAGTTAGAATTAACTCTCAAAATTAGCATTTGGTTAATACTTTCTAAAATATAGGTATAATCTTAAGGTTTATATTTAATTGTAATTTTTTATATTACCAGTTACCCATATTTAAATGTAATAAATTACTTGAAGTGAAATCTCGATTACCCTGGAATTAGTTTTCAAGAATGTGGAATATTCATTTCTACATTAATTATGTTTGATATTAGAGGAAAATGGGAAGAAAAATTGCTATATTTGATTAAATAGAATAATTTAAGTCTGAGATTAAATTTTGATAGGAGATTCAAGGTTATAAATAATTTTGGTTTGGCTTTGCCTGGTGATGCTGTAGGTTACTCCCAGAGTTGCTTGGGGGAGTATACGGTGCCATGGATCGAATCTAAATTTCATACATGCTAAGCATACATTCAGTCTGCTAGCTCGCACTCTAAGTGAATTGTTTTTACTTATGTATCTTATTCTTCTTTCACTCTTTTTGAAACATGAAAATGGAGAACTAGCTTTATTTTTAAATGGCATTATTTGAAATGGCATACAAAAAAATGATGTTGTTTTGCTTGCTAATGAAGTGAAAGAAAACAGTGAAATACAAGTTTCAAGGTTTGGTGAAGAAAATAATTAAAATTAGTTTACTCTTACAATAAGTAACAACTAGAATAGACATTTGAAAAATGTAAGAAAAAACAAAAGCAAAATAAAAGGCAAATCAAGTATCAGTATTTCTTAAGGAGCGTATTCTAACCAGAATCAGAATCAGAGTCTTTAAATTAAATTTCTTGACAAGAATCTTAGTGTTTTCCATTAAATTCCACTGTTAGTCTCAAATCAAAATCAGAATTAATGTTCTATATAAAATATTATATCAATTTATATATAGTAAATAAGAATGCTAGATGCTTATTTAAGTGAAAGGACTACCTATTTTATAAACCTTTACTACAATCTCTACAGCTTAACTTGAGAAAAAAAAAGGCCTAGCGACATTTAAGAATATTCTTTTTTTTTTTTGGTACCAGGAGTTTGGGGAAGGGTGGACTGAGGGAGTTAGTGTCTGATTTGGGGTGTGCGGGATTCAGAAGAGGGGTCTCACACATATGAGGATGCCATTTACCACTGGGTAACATCTCCATCTCTAAGACTATATTTTTGAAATAATTTATCCGATTATTCCTTATTCACGTCTAATTAGAAAAATGGCTACATCCTTCATTTCACAAAGTACAAGAGATGTAACAAACTCGTTCTACAATAAACACAAGAAAATATTAAATCTATTTAAGTGTTCTCTCCATGGCGAGGTTTTTGTACTGCAAAATGAAACTACTTACCTGTATTAACAAGAGCACTGCTATTGTAGAGCGTACCAAGGTGAGGTCCAGAAAGTGACAGAAAGGTCTGAAGTTTATCGAGGTAATATTTAAACCTTGGCCTGGTAAGCACTGAACGGATTATTAAATTGCCCAATGAATGTCCAATGAAGCTTTAAAAGGGGAAAAGAAGACGTCTTCCATGTAATTAATTTAAAACACAAAATATCAGTGATTATCACATTTTATGGAAGTGACATTAATTTGAAATTTCCCGGGGCTGGAGTGATAGTCCAGCGGGTAGGACGTTTGCCTTGCGCGGCTGACCTGTCGGGTTGGATCCCCTGACATCCCATATAGTCCCCGAGAGCACCGCCAGGAGTGCAGAGTTCCTGAGTGCAGAGCCAGGACTAACCCCTGAGCATTGCTAGGTGTGACCTAAAAAAAAAAAAATCCTAATGTTTTAAAAAATTATGATTTCATACCTTGAAATGATAATAATAATAAATGAGTTTTCTTGGTTTTGTTTTATTTTGTTTTAGGACCATGTCTGAGAGTACTCCCGGCTCTGTCTGTGTTCAGGCTTACTTCTTGCTCTATGTTCTGGGATCACCCCTGGCAGGGCGTGGGATGCCATGTGTGATGCCAGGGACTGAACTGGAATGGCTGTGTGCACGGAAAATCCCTTACCAATTGTACTGTCTTTCTAGCCCAAATTTGCTTTTCATTCTTTTTTTTTATTTGAATTTTGCTTTTAGGTTACACCCAGCAGTTGTTGGGAGTCACTCTCAATTCTGCTTGGGGACTGTTGCAGGACACCTAAAAGCCTAGGCCTCTGCATCTGCCCTGGATTGCCTCCTGCAGGTCACTTCATAGATAGGGGATAGTCTGAATATGGCAGTCTTATCTGATGATGTATTCTGTACTGGCTGGTATAAATATTCTCTCATGCTACCACAAGCATCGTGGGACTAGCTAGATCTTACCAGCATATTTGCCTGGCCATGTTGGATCTCTAAATAATTAGACCAGAGAGAAATGCTGTTTGCCTCCAAGCAAGCAAGCATGGCTCCCTGATAACTCAAAGGCAACTAAAATACAAAACTACCGTGAAATAGACGAGATTCTTGTGAAGGCTTGGAGAAATATTTAACTGGCATTAGTATTAGTCTTTGGTACAGAAACATGCCATCTCAGAAACCCCCTTCTCTACCCTATAAAGGCAATTCCAGGCAGATCTTGGCTTAAGATATTAGGTGAGGTGCTGGGAGAAATTACCTGAGGGCATTTGATCCTTCCTGTCAGGGCAAGTTACATTTAGCTTATAGCTTCTCCCAGCTCTGCTAGGAGGCTTTTAATTAGCTCTGGGTCCTTGTAAACAACCAGATGTCTCCCTGAAGTTGCTACATTCTATAGAGCTATTTTCCTGTTTTCATCTCTAGATAGCCCAGCCCAGACTGGGTTGGGCTGGGGAGTTTGGACGGATTTCTAGCTATAAAATAAGCTGCAAGAAGAAAAGAATCTCTCTCTTTTTCCCCTTTTTGCCATTTCGGCTTCCCTTGGTGTTTTGCTTCTCCGTCATCTCCATTCTCTGTTGGGTCTCAACACGTGGTGGCAGCCATCTTGGCCTACACCTGGCTGGGGCCTAGCTGGGAACCCAGAATCCGGAGGTTTTCCCTGCTCTTGGATTGTATATTGGAACCTGTGATAGTAAAGCCCTTTTAAAACTGCATCGGATTCTTGAGTCTTCATCCGTTCCCGCCAGCTTCGGACGTAGAAGGGAACTCGCTTCCCCGACACTGTCGGGGACTCCGCAGCACTCCTCAACATCTGGCGTCCCCTGGGTGGGCACTCCTACAGGGGACTACGCCATACCAAGGGCTGAACTTAGGGCTTCTGCAAGAAAAGCAGTGAGCTCCAACCCATTGAGCTATCTCCCTCACATGTGTAATAACTTTTTTTTATTTTATTTTTTTTTTTGCTTTTTGGGTCACACTGGCAGTGCTCAGGGGTTACTCCTGGCTCTGCGCTCAGGAATTACTCCTGGCGGTGCTCAGGGGACCATATGGGATGCCGGGATCGAACCCGGGTTGGCCGAGTGCAAGGCAAACGCCCTACCCGCTGGACTATCGCTCCGGCCCCATAACTTATACTTTCAAGTAAGACAAAGAGAATTTTGAAAATTCCTTTTATTATATAATTTAATGTTAAAAATAAAACTAAAAACGTTTTATTCATAGTTTTGAACTGTTTAAAAAACACATTAAAAAAAAGGAGGTAGCACAGTGAGTAAAGTGTTTGTCTTGTTTATGACAGACACCGGTTCTTTTTTTTTTTCAGGCACTGGTTTAATCCCTGGTATCCCATATGGTTCCCCAAGCATGCCAGGAGTGATTCCTGAGTGCAGAGCCAGGAGTAAGCCCTGAACATTTCTGGGTGTGGCCCAAAAAAAAGAAAGTAAAGTAATGATACATTTGCCAGATAATAAATGAATCCTTAGGCATATTTCCATGTTTTTCACAGTTTAGTCATGAAAAGCAAAATCATTAACTTGTAAGTATGAATGATGACTTAGGAATAACTAGGCATCTTTCTCTTATTTTTTTGTCTGTCTCCAAAGTAGGGAGTTTTGACTGTGCACCTTTCAAGGCACAGGAAAACTACGTTCATTATCCTACTATAAGCTTAAACTTATGCAAAGAAAGTAACACTAAAAAATGTTACCTTTATTCAGAAATACTTTGTTAGAATAAGTTTTTTCTTTGGCTCATTAATTTTACAGTTATTTTACCCATTTCTCTACATGTCCATTTATATCAACTTTCTTTTTATCAATGTTATTAAAATGTAATTCATATACCATACAATTAATCCTTTTAAAAAGTTACAATACAACGGTATTTAGTATACTCAGAACTGCACAACCATCACAAGAAAATTTAGATCTTTGACCACTTCCTTTAGATGTCACATTCCTAAACGATCACTAACCTACTTCTGTCTCAACAGATTTGCCAATTCTGAGCAATTCACATAAACAAGATCAGATGGTGTATGCTTCATCTCAAAAACAACCTTTTAATGTTTTCTTTTTCTCTTTAGTAAATCTGAATTGTGGCTTTTTTTTTTCTTTTTTGGGTCACACCTGGCAATGCTCTGGGGTTACTCCTGGATCTGCACTCAGGAATTACTCCTGGTGGTGCTCAGGGGACCATATAGGATCGAACCCGGGCTGGCGGTGTGTGAGGCAAAAGCCCTACCCGCTGTACTATTGCTCTGCTCCCTGAATTGTGGTATTCTGATTCAGAATAGTACAATACTGGGGCCAAAGCGATAACACAGCAGGCAGGGTGTTTGCCTTGCATGCCGCTGACCCAGTATCCCATATGGTTCCCCGAGCACCGCCAGAGTAATTCCTGAGCATTGCCGGTGTGACCAACCCCCAAAAAAAAAGCCAGACTAGTACAATACTAAAACAAAATTATTTTATAATTCAGATATATATATATATATATATAATCTATATATATATATATATATATAAAATTAAATTGCATAATATATCAGTTACCTTATTTTTGAGACTGTTAAACTGTAAATCTGAATATACTGGATGATTTCATCCAGAAGGCGGTCAGTCATGCTGTCAAAATCAGCAAAAGTATCATTCTAAACAAAAACAAAGATATGTTACACAGTAAATGCGCATAACTACATGAAAGAATGAATATAAAATGGGACAAAAGCCATTAAAATATACTTAGGATCAGGTTCCTTTGAGAAGTTAGTGAAATAAACCCACTAATGCATACAAAAAATGGTCAATTCTAGGGGGAAGAATCTTTCTTTTCTATTATAACCTATGTTATGTGATTTTAAAATACCATGCTCCTGGTGTAAATATGTACTGTACCACACCTCCATCAGCATCAAAACCCCTCCACCTCTGTCCCTAGATCCTTCCCGTTTCACCACCTCCCTTTCCTCATTTCCTCCCTACTCTTCACTCCCACACTGTCGTTCAAGTTCTTTTGTGAGAACCCAAGGGCTCGTTTTCTTTCTTTTTTTTCTTTCTTTCTTTTTTTTTTTTTTTTTGCTTTTTGGGTCACACCTGGCAATGCTCTGGGGTTACTCCTAGCTCTGCACTCAGGATTTTTTTTCTTTTTTTTTTGGGGGGGGGGTCACACCCGGCAATGCTCAGGGGTTTCTCCTGGCTCTGCGCTCAGGAATTACTCCTGGAGGTGCTCAGGAGACCATATGGGATGCCGGGGATCGAACCTGGGTCAGGCGCATGCAAAGCAAACGTCCTACCCGCTGTGCTGTCGCCTCCGGCCCTCCAGGGTTCGCTTTCTTTGGACATTCTCAATTCCACAATTTTGTTCCTTTATAAATTATTGAATGCTAACATCTGGCAATTTTTTCCCCCCTTTTGATTTATTTGTGGGGAAAAGTTGCATGCTGTTTTCCATAGATGCTGAATTAGCAGGCAGTTCCATCAACAATGAATGAGGCTTCAACACACATTGGTTGTTTCCAGATTTATATAGATTCTCACTGGTGCAAATTTGTTTTCATCTACATTTCAATTAATAAGCAATGAGGATAAATACTTTTCCTACATGTCTATTAGCTATCTGTCTGTCATCTCTGGAGAAAGGACTGTTCAACTCTTCTCCCATATTTTAAGAGTTGTTTTCTTGTTTTGAGTTTTGTGTTTATGTATCTGAAAATGAGACTTTTATCAGATGTGTGGTATGTAAATATTTTCTACCACTCAGTAGTGTCTGTTATTTCAGCTCTAAGTTCTTTTGCAATGCAGAAACGTTTTAGTTTGATGTAGTGGTATGTGTTTACTTTTGCTTGTTGTTTAGTTTCTTGTCAATAGAGTCAAATAATTGAAGACACCTCTTTATTATCATGCAGAGTTCAGCCTACACTTTACTTGGATGCATCTGATGAATTTGGTTATAATATTGAGGTCTTTAATTTTGAATTAATCTTTTTTTTTTTTTTTGCTTTTTTTTGGGTCACACCTGGCAATGCTCAGGGGTTTCTCCTGGCTCTGCACTCAGGAATTACTCCTGGTGGTGCTCGGGGAACCATATGGGATGCTGGGGATTGAACCTGGGCTGGCACAGGCCAGCCGTGTGCAAGGCAAACGCCCTACCTGCTGGACTATCACTCCGGCCTCATAATTTTGAATTAATCTTTGTGTATGGTCTTAGTTCTTTTTTTTTTGCACGTGGCTTCCAGCTTTCCCAGCACAATTAATTGAAAAAATTTTTTTCCTTATTACTGAGCTCCTTTGTCATACACTAACTTCATAAATCTATAGGTTTACTTTTGGGTTCTTAATTTTATTCCATTGGTCTGAGAGTCTGCTTTCTATTACCATAATTACAAAGAATAGTTTTAAGTCATGAATACAATGCCCCTTCATCTAACTTTGTGTCAGAATTGCTTCGGTTACTTGGAGAGATTTATGGTTCCTTGTAGTATTTTTTTCCTTTATCCTTAAAATATACCATGGGAATTTTGACAGGGATCACATTAAATCTTTGTAATACTTTGGATAGGATGGTCATATCCACAATGTCAATTTTTAAAAGTAATGAACATGGAATACTTATCTGCTTGTCCTCTATTTCTTACTGAGTCCTTGCTATATAAATCTTTCACCTCCACTGTGAAGTTGATTTCCTTGGTACTTTATATACTTGGAAATAATTATACATAAATTTTTAAAAAATTCTTTTTTCTTTTAATTTTTTTGTTTACATAGAAACACAAGTTTTTTTGGTCATTAACTGTAGTGTGCTACTTCATTGCATTGTTTAATGTTTCTAAAAGTATTTGGGGCATCTTTAAGGTTTTCTATGTGTATTATTATCCTTTGTAAACAGTGATAGTTTTAACTTCTTTTCCAATTTGAATTCTTTTAGTTTCTTTTTATTGCCCAACTGCTGTGATGAGAACCTCCAAACCAATGTTTAATAATAGGGTGACTTCAAAATAGCCAGATTCTGGAAACAACCCAAGTGCCTCATCTGAGAACAGATGACTGGGTAAAGGAACAATGGAGCGTCTATACAATGGAATACCACACAGCTATTAGGAAAAATGAAGCTATGAAATTAACTTATAAATGGATGGATATGGAGAGTATCATACTGAGTGAAATGAGTCAGAAGGAGAGGGATAGAGATAGAATGGTTGCACTTATTTGGGGAATAACAACAACAACAACAACAACAACAACAACAACCTAATATGAGACTAATATCCAAAGACCATTGAAACAATGGCCAGGAGTGGTTCATGTTTAGAAGCCATCCTCAAGTGCTGGGGGGAGAAGGCAGTTGAGATAGAAAAGGGAACACTGATAAAGATAGTTGGAAATGATCATTCTGGATACAGACTGTGTGCTGAAAACAGGTAAAGGAATGAACATGACAACCTCTTAGGATCTGTATTGCAAGTTATAAAGCCTGATGGCGAGGGAGAGGAAAAGAGAGAAAGGAAGAGGGAGAAAGGGACTGCAGACACAGGTGGGAGGGAAACTGATGACACTGGTGATGGAAAATGCACACTGGTGGAGGATAGGTGTTAGAACACTGTAGGCCTAAAACCCGATATGCACAGCTGTTTCTCACAGTGATTCAGTCATTAAAATATCAATTAAATATTAAAAAAAAACACTGTATGACTGAAACCCAATCATGAACATCTCTGTAGTTGTATATCTCATGGTGGTATAAAAAATACTAAAAAAAAGTGGTGAAAGAAGGCATCTTTACCACATCCTGACTATAGACGAAAGGCTTTCTGTTTTTCACTGCTGAGTTTGTTGTTTGTTGGTTTATTGTATATTGCTTTTACTATTGTGAGGGAAGTTCCTCCTTTAGTTATGACTAGGCATGGGTGTTGAATCTTGCCCATAGTTTTGTGCATTTATAGATAATAATTTTTATCTGTTTTTTTGTTGCCATAGTGTATATTAATTGATGATTATACTGAACCAACTTTGCATTCCTAAAATAAACTTTATCATGGGGTGTGATCCTTTAGATGTACTATTTACTTAGGTTTGCTGAGATTTTATTGAGGATCTTTGTATCTGAATGTATCTGGGATATTGGGATTTTTTTTTAAATATATATCTGCTTTTGACATCAGGGTAGTACTGAATTTACAGAAACAGGAAAACGTCCTGCATCTTTGGTTTTCTGTAAACATAAGAAGAACGGTTATAGGTCCTCCTTTAAGGTTTATAAATGAGAGTCTGAACCCAGAGCCACGGCAGAGCCTGGCAAGATACCCTTGGAGTATTTGATATGCCCAAAACATTAACAATAATGGACCTCATTCTCAACAAATGGAGATGTTACTGGTGCCCGCTTGAGCAAATGGGAAGACAAAAAGACAAGTGATACAAATGAAATGAGAGTATATAATGGGCAAAGTGGGAGAGTAGTGGGGAGCACTTCCTTTGCACATGGCTGACCAGAATTGGATCCCAGACTCTCATAAAGTCTCCTAAGCACTGACAGGAATGATCCCTGAGCACAGAGCTCAGATTAAATCCTTAGCATCACAAGCCAATGTCTAAAAAATTTTTTATAGAACTCCTTAGGAAACATTTCACTGTTTTTTAAATAACATTTGTTAATTATTTAGCCTACTTCTAGCATTTGACATCAGGCTATTCATAATAGATTAATATTGCACAGAAATGTGAAATTCTAGAAATTTTGCAAACATGAAGAGGTGAGAGGTTGAATTGCAAGAAATTTCTATTTCACTGTTATACTATAATTTATTAGAAAAATTTATTTGATTATTTATATGACATATTTGGTCTTCAACCAAGGTTCCACTCACAGCTCTCGAAAAACCTTGGAATTTCTAAAGTGTTGAGGATGATAAAGGTGTTGCTTGTTATGGTAATCAGGTAACCTTGGAAGTCTCCTAACAATGTAGTGTGAGTTTCTGGGATAAACTGAGCACTTGATCAAATGATGGGAAATCCCAGTCTCAAAGAAGGAAGTGAGCAGTAGTTTGGGTTTAGTAGCCAATGAAAAATGAATTAATCACATATATGTAATGAAACCTCCATTAAAAAGTCCAAAAAGATGGACTTTGAAGAGTTTTTGTGTTAAAAAACACATGAAGATTGAGGATAAGCAAGTATGTTCCCCCAACTTCCCCCTATACTTTGTCCTGTGCATCTAATGAATTTGTAGCTTACTTTTGAAATAGCCTCTTGGGACTCGGAGTACTCAGTCAATGGAACTTGAAGTTATCTCTGGGTAGGAGGTGTCAGAATTGAGCCCAGTACTTGGGCAAATACCCTTCTGAGAACTACCTTTTACTCTGGGGAAGCCTCCATTGTATTTTTTCACTCCAGAACTCACAGTTAAAAGTAATCAAAAACTCACAAAACACAGTAACGTTAAATTTCATCAAAATAAGAAAGATTATTTCTACTACGGAAATTCTGTAGTAGCAAATATTTTAAGCAAAATTAGTATTGAATGTTGCTTCCTCTGAAAACACCACCATATTATACCTGATTCCTCTCAGACATAAGAAAATCAATTCTTCCCCAGGCAGTCCAAGTTCAATGTAAGTTTTTACTAATCGGAGGTCTGCACTGTTTCCTAGAAAGCAAAGAATATGGAAAAATTATGTTTGAAAGACAAAATAAAAACTACAAAATATATATATATTTACTGTTTATTCATATCTCAGTTATAAATAATGTACTTACAAATCCTCCATTTTGCAAATTACTTCTAGAAGTAAGGCAGTGTTTTGTAGTTTTGTTTCTTTTTTGGGGGATCCATATCTGGCAGTGTTCTGGGAATACTCCTGAGTCTGTTCTCAGGGATCATTCCTGATTGTGCTTGGGGGACCTTATTGGGTGCTGGGGATTAAACCTGGGTCAGCCATGTGAAAGACAAGTACCCTACCCGCTGTACTACTCTGCAGCCCCTATAGTTTTTTTTTTCTAAGGAGTTTCACATCCATTGATATTTAACCATAAGCACTCACTTTGGTATACTGGCTACAGTACTTACAAATAACATAAGCACCATTACCACCCAACATGTTCACCGAACAAAACTTAAAAATGTTTTAGATTTAGAATTCATCTGTTGACTTTTCTATGAGGTGCTGGTTAAAACTTAAATAATAATATTGGCACACATCAAAAAGAACAAAAACAACCAGTGTTGGCATGGATGCAGGACTCTTTTCACTGCTGGTGTGAATGTTGACAGGTCCAGCCTTTCTATAAACAATACAAACATTCCAAAAAAAAAAACTAGGAACTGAGCTTTCATTTGACCCAGCAACTCTACTCCTTGGATTATATCCCCAAAGCCTTATTACAAAATGAAGAAAAAATACTTGCACCCTATGTTTCTTGCAGCACTATCCACAACAGCCAAAATCTGTAAATAACCTAAATATTCAAACTATGGTACATATACACAATGGAATATTACTTGGCCATAAGAAAACATAAAATCATGCAATTTGCTCTAAATGGGGGGACCTGGAGAGAACTGTGTTGAGTAAAATTAGAGGGAGAGTGCTGAACACAGAATGATCTTACTCATATACAGAATTTAAAGAAACATAATGGCGGAATAATGAATGCCTAAAGACATTGGAAACAAAGAACACGAGAACTGGTATTCATAGCAAATATGCCACTTGGGTGGGAGGAGGAAATGGGGGATACAAAGAGAGGAGGCAATGACTGTGGTGGAGGGAAGAGTCCAATCTGAAGGAGGACATAGTGCTAAAGTGCGAAGAGGCTTTCCTTGCTCCACTTCATATTTTTTGCCCCTTTATTGAAGGCTAAATGATCATATAATTGAGGGTCTGTGTCAGGATATTAAATTCTATTTCATAGGTCTACAGGGTTGTCTTTATTCCAATACCATGCTGTTTTAGGAAAACTGGGAACTTACACATAAAAAAATGAACTCAGATCTCTTTTAATATCCATGCACAAAAGTCAGATAAAAATAAATTAAAGATCTCAACATCAGACCTGAATCTGTAAGGTGCATCAAAGAAAATGTGGGCAAAATCCTCCATGACATTGAAGTTAAAGGCATCTTCAAAGATGAAACGCCATGGACCAAGCAAGTGGAAGCAATGATAAACAAATGGGACTCTATGAAACGAAGAAGCTTCTGCACCTCAAAGGAAATAGTAACCATGATCAAAAGACAGCTCATGGATTGGAAAATATTTACCCAATACCCATCTGATAAGGAATTAATAATTAAGATATATAAGGCACTGGTAGAACTTTAGAAGAAAAAAAATCCAACCCCATCAGAAAATCTGGAGAAGAAATGAACAGAAACTTTGTCAAAGAAGAAATTCAAATGGCAAAAAAGTGTATAAAAATGCTCTTCATCACTAATCACAAAAGGAGATACAAATCAAAACAACAATTAGGTATCATCTCACACCACAGAGACTGGCACACATTCAAAAGGACTAGTGCTGGTGCAGATGCAGGGAGAAAGGGACTCTCACTTGTTGCTGGTGAGAAAGCTGACTGGTTCAACTTTTTTGGACAACAATATGGACATCCTCCAAAAACTAGAAACTGGGCTCCCATTTGACCCAGTAATACTACTTCTGGGAATATACCATGGGAGCCTAAAAACTCACAGCAGAAACATGATCTGTAATTCTATGTTCACTGCAGCACTACTCACAATAGCCAGAATCTGGAAACAACCTAAGAGCAGATGACTTGGTAAAGAAACTATGGCACATCTACACAATGGAATACTATACAGCTGTTAGGAAAAAACATGAAATCATGGAATTTACCTATAAATGGATGAACATGAGAGTATTATGCTGAGTTAAATGAGTCAGAAGGAAAAGGACAGATATAGAATGACTGCATTCATTTGTGGGATATAAAAAAATAGTATGAGACTACTATTCAAGGCCAGAGAGAAAGGCGGCAGAAGACTTCTCAATGGCTGGATTCTACCACAAGTGTATATGGGGCGGAAGCTAGGTAAGATAAACACCAGTTTTACAATAATGGTTGGAATGGTAAAACAAGGCTAGACTGAGTATTTAAATTAAGTAAGGAGATATACATGATAACACTTCAGTGTCTGTACTGCAAACCACAACGTGCAAAAGTGTGTATGGGGGGGAAATATATATATGTAAGATATATATAGATTAGTTTATATATAAACTAATATCTCTATCTATCTATCTATCTATCTATCTATCTATCTATCTATCTATCTATCTATCTATCTATCTATCTATCTATCTATCTATCTATGAAAAGTGCTTGCAATAGGCAAGTTTTTTTGGGGGATGGAAGGAAACCTGTGACATTGTTTTGGGAAATTTGCACTGGTGGAGGGATGGGTGTTGGAACCTAATCATGAACAGCTTTGTAATGGTCTATCTCATGGTGATTCAATTAAAAAAAAAGGAAAAATGTGTTAAAATGCTATGTAAGAAATTCTCCTAGCAAGAGCATTGTAAACCACAGTGCAAAAATGCATACGAACCAAAATGTCCCTAGAAGAGTCAGACTGGTAGATGCAAGGTAAACAGAGTTGTGTTGGGGAGGGACTGGTGGAGGGCAGTGGACACTGGTTAAGGGATTAGTGTTGAAATGTATGCTTGAAACCCAATCATGAATAATTTTGTAATTTTCGGTAACTAAAACAAAAAAAAAATACCAAAATAAACCTCCCAAATAACTAAGATTGTCAACTTTAATTACCTTGGTTGGTAGGTATGGTAATACCCATTATAAAGAGGTGTGCAAATGTACCCCTAAAAAAATATTTTCCTTGAGGTATGCTGACTTATAAAGATATATATCACTGTCTTCCCGTTCATCATCGATTTGCTCAAGCAGGCCCCAGTAACATCTCCATATGTCCTGTCTCATGCAAGTAGAGCCCAAGGGCACCTGCTTGCTCCAGGAACATAAAGAGCCTCAAACCATTCCATCAGGTCATGAGAATGAGGTCTATAATTGTTACTGGTATCTGGCATATCGAATACGACACGGGTAGCTTGCCAGGCTCTGCCGTGCGGGTAGCATACTCTTGTAGTAATCTCTAAATCCAGCATTTATTGATGAACCGTACAGCTGCAAGTGGCCACTTGCAAGCCGGGCTGTGATAGGCTGGTCTGCTGGGTGGAGTTCTGATGAGGGGAAAGTCTGGATGTGGAAAATGGAGGCCCTCATGGAGTGGGGGGGTCGTCTGGCTAGTTGCGAGGCATGCAAATATATAAATGGGAAATATTTGTGATATAATACAAAATATAAAAATAATTTTCTTTAAAAATTAGCATAGTGAATTTTAAGGGTTTTTTTTGTTTTGTTTTGTTTCTGTGCTTAGGGGTTATTCCTGGTTCAGGACTTACTCCTGATGGGCTTGGACAACTATAGGGGATGCTGGGGATTGAACCTAGGTCAGTTGTGTGCAAGGTAAGCTCCTTAATCGCTGTACTATTGCTCCAGCACCATCCCTCTGTTTATGGAATATTAACATACATAAGTAATTGTTGAGTTTAAAATTCATCCTTTGAATATTTTACTCCTTTGGTACTTCATGCATTACTTTATGAAGGGAAGGGAAAGGCAGTAAACACAGTGAAGACCAAGTAGAAGCAGTCACTGTTCTTACTATACAGACAATGACCCTGTCTTAGAGAACTGGCCTACTTCTTTAGCATTTGACTAGCCTGATGCCTATGCTGATAGCAGTTAACAGAAAGATCCCAGAGAGTAGAGTTTGAGGTTGAGCTCAGTGAAAATCATAGTAATTGTTACTATGCTAAAACAAACAAGAATTCACTCATTTTTAAGAGGCAAATGTATATAATAGGACTACATTATAAACACCTGGCACAAAACACATGATCCCTTTTCAGAAATAAAATGTTCTTATTCCACTGAGCAAACATTACAAGAGCAGTGGCATCTGTCCCAGACTGCCTTGTCTGTAAACAGCTATAAAAGAAAAGTTGGAACAGTTCAACGGGAGCAGTTGCTGGGTTTTCTTTTCAGTTTTCCAACCTTGAGAGCAGAAGGTGTCTCCTCTGGATGACCCAAGTGGCAGCCAAACAGAGTCATCCTCTGTTTACCAAAGAGTTTAGATTTTCATGCCTTATCTCATAAAGCTTTAACAGAAAGATGAATTTTTCTTTTTATATTTTGGTGGGTGGTGGTGGTTGTGGGGGAAATACCTGGAAGTGCTCAGAATTTACTTCTGGCTCCTTGCTCATGATCACTGCTGGCTCAGAGTACCAGGCAGGATGTGACGGACTGAACCTGGGTCAGCCATGTGCAAGGTAAGTGCTCTACCTGCTGTACCCAGAAGGTAGAGCACTGGGCCCATAAAAAGATTAATTTCTAAGTAATTCCATAGGGAAATATATATTTCTAATATCAGTTTTCTTCTTAAGATTTTCTTCTTTTTTTATGAAATAATGACAATATTTTGTTTGTGGCAGGATACAGCACACAAATACCCTACCCAACCCTATTATTCTGGAATAAGTCATATGCGATAGGAATAATGTTTTTTGAATTCAAAGAAATATTTGCCAGATATTTTCCTATATCAGAAAGTTTATACTAGGATATAATTCTTTAACATAATATCCTTATGGGGAGGGGGTAAGAAGTATTAAGAGGAATTTTGTTTCTTTTTTAAAAATATCATTTTTGGTTTTTTGGACAGCACCTGGCAATGCTCAGGAGTAACACCTGGCTTTGAACTTAGGAATTACTCCTGATGGTGCGAAATGGAACACCAGGGACTGGTGGGATGCCAGGGACTGATTTCAGGTTGGCTGTGTACAAGCAAAGCATTTTTCACTATTGTACTATCTGTTCAGCCCTGGAATTTTCTTTAGAGTCATTATGCTTTTAAAGAAAAAATCTAATTTCATAGGTCTTGGGGTATGAGAAAAAGCTCAATGGACTAAGCTTATGCTTTGAGTTCAGGAGGCCTTGATCCAATCTTTAGAACTTGGAGGTGGGAGAGAGAGTACGGATAGGGCACTTGCCTATATGCAGCTGACATGATTCGATATCTGATATTCCAATTGGTCACTAATCCTTGCAGGAATAATTCCTAAGTGTATAACCAGGAGTAATCCCTGAGCATCACTGGTTTGGCCAAAACACCAAAAAACAGAATAAAGCCAATCTCTGGAACCTCATGGTCTCCCAATCACAGAGCAGAAAGTACTGAGCATTGTCGTGTCTCTGCATAGTCAGGAGCAGCCTCAACGACTATCATCTGTGTGTCTCAAAAAATGAAACTAAATCATTTTCACAGCTCAGATCTATATTTAGTATTTGTTGTTGCTGTGCCAACAGGGTCATACTTGGTGTAGGGGTCATACTTGTGACATGGGGTGTTGCCCGAATTGAACTGAGGGCCTCACACATGCAACTAAAGCCTTTAGACATCAAGTCACATCCCAGAACCCCCTGTGTTTAGAGCTTTTTGAATTTATAAAATATTTTGATTTGTTCTTAAATAATCACTTCACAATACAGTGATATTTCACTAGTTTAGAGCTATAAACTAAATAGCATCTTCTAGCCCAGTTTTTTTCATTTAGGATGACTGTTGAGTAATATATCTTATACAGTCACACTAAACCAAGGTATTCAGAGTTCAAATTATACCCTAATTAATAAACCTTTAATTACTAGATATTAATTTTCCATCCCATTAAGATTTGTAGCATCCAGAAAAATAGTAAGATGATCAGATACAGATAAAAAAGATTGTGTAAAACAAACAACAAAAAAAAGAAGAAGATTGCACAAGGTGAGAAGGCTGACAAACAAAGAAATTTATAATTGAATCAAATGATGCATGAAAGTCAAATTCACTATAAAGAGAACTGGACTTTATACAGCTGGACTTTATACAGCAAAATTAAACATATTTCTGGCTTAAAATTTAAGATTTAATGAACAATAAAAATAATTTAAGTTCTCAGTTCAAAGAATAAACCTAGAGAAGATCCATTAGGAATAGAGTTGCTGTGGAATAAGTCAGCAGTTACCACGTACCATCTAAACCATGCACACAGACTATGAGATGAACTCCTTCAGAACCACCCTCCTCTTCAATGCTAAAGTAAGGAACCGAGGATGCTAGGTCAGGAACATCACTGTACATGAACCCAGGGAGCTTAAGTTGCCTTAATTCTTCTTTTGCTTGAAGGAAACTGAAACAAAATATGATAAAACATCTTCTTTACTCTTTAGTTTTGAGAACCAAAAAGACATACCAACTTCTGAGGATTGCGGTAGAGAATCCCAGCAATGTTTGTTTTTAAAACAAACATCTTCTATATATGTAAGATCACCCGAATGGTTTATAAATCAGTGCTTTTCTATATAATTTTAGTACATATTCTGATCAAATACAATAAATACTTTGAAATCTAAACTTGTTATCAACTAAGAAGTAGGAGTAGACTAAGGGATAGAAAGCAGATTCTACAAAGTTTTATACTGTACTCAAAAGAAAGCAAAAGAGAGCAAACACTTGATCACTTGGCATCCCGTTATTCATCGATTTGCTCAAGCAGGCGCCAGTAACATTTCCATTTGATCCTATCATGTGCCAGTGCAGCAAACAAAAGTACTAAAAACGTGACAATTGGTATTTATCCTATTTTTATTTTTCTCTTTACTCCTTTCTAATCTCCCATAAACAGGATGGAAGGACATGTTCTATAAAGGGTAATAGTGAGAGTGGTTGTAATATTTAATAGATATGGTTATTTATAGTTTTTCCTCTGAAAATACCACTAATAAGTAGTATCATCAGGGTTATGGCTAATTAAAATTGATAGTATAGATTCATTTGAAAGTAGTGCCTAATTTAACCAACTTTGGGAATGCACAGATCAAAATTTTTCTAATATTCTATCATTGGATCCATAAAAGATGAATTGATAATTTTTTTTTTTTGGCTTTTTTGGGTCACACCCAACGATGCTTAGGAGTCACTCCTGGCTCTGCAGACAAGAATTACTCCTGGTGGTGCTTGGGGGACCATATGGGATGCTGGGGATTGAACCCAGGTCGGTTGCTTGCAAGGCAAATGTCCTCCCCTGTTGTCCTATTCCTCTGGCACCAGAACTGATAAATTCTAAACTGAGTAGATATACTGTTGAAGACATGTAGGTATGTTTTCATTAATGACTCAAACACAGTTTGGGGTACTCAAAAACTTAAGCTTTTCAGCATATTTTGATTCTTGGAGAGGGTTTTATCACTGGTTTCACTAACTTTAAGCACTATGGAATTTATTTATATGTATAACCAGAGTAATCTGGGGGGCTAAAAACAAAACAAACCTAATACACACATGTCCAGACATTTTTACTGTGGGGAATAGAATTCTTTTTGGAAACCAGTGCCATGCTAGCAAACCTGTAATCCTCAGATTATTTAGGGTATTTTACTGATGCATAAAACATCAGTTTTGTAAACCACTGACTTAGCTGAGGCAATCTGGATCTGGATAGTTTAGGAAGTTTCCAATAACCTATTTTTCATTCTCTAATACTGCCTGTATTTGCTAGTTGTACTTCTAAACTTAATTTATCAAGAAATTAATGGGGAAGCAATGAGTTACTGACTTTTAAAAAGTCATAATTAAATTAAAATTAAATTATGACTTCTAACAAAATTACCAATGGAAAATTTGTGTCAGGAATATTCAATCTTTAGAGCAGGAAATGCAAATGAAGAATTAAACGCCTGTCAAAAAGTATAGTAAGCTAATTTCTCTACTTTAGATAGCTAATCAAAGAATTGTTTTTTGTATGGAAACCAGAAAACATGAATATATATGTTACCAGAAAAATGTATGTTCTATACATATTGAGTAGCACATACAATTGTGCTCCATTACTTACGCTTGTATTTGAGGTTTAGGTGAATTTTCATACCAGGAAATTGATGAACTGAGGTGGTAAGATGTGCTGCTTGGCTGCTTTGTAATGGCATCAAATTTACTTTTAGAATACTTAATACAAGGAGAATCTCGTGGTGCAGATGGAAAGGAAAGGCAACCAGAAGTACAGACAGTAGGTATATTTATACCATCGCTCAGGTATTCATTGCTTAGTTTTTCAGATTTTATAAGTCTTTCTTCTTCTGGTTCATCTCTGTCTGTATAGTGATCATTAACTGTTTCATCCAAAGCTGAATAATCTGTTTCTTCGTAATACCCATTTTGAACCATTTGTTGGTCCTGTTCTTCCTCCTCATTCTCATTACCCTGTTCCTGATGGAGATCTCTACTTTCTTTTTCAGAAGTCTCCTTCTGAGTGCTAACTGAACTGCTGTAGTTACTGTCACAGGCATCAGAAATATCTGTATTTCTTTGAGAACCAAAGTAGTTTTCCACAAGCCCTTGTTTAACCATATCAAGACTGGTTGAAAAAAGGTCATTTATACCTAAATGAATTTCATTTTCAACTGTAGGGACTTCTAGATTACTTTGTTTAAGACTTACTGTATCACTACTTTTTCTTTTACAGTGCTATCTTCACTTCCTTCTTGTATTAGCAGGGATAGAATTTACTATTGCACAAGGAGCGCTTAAACAAATGAGTTCTGAATTTAAGGTAAATTCTGTTTCTGCAGATTTATCAGGACTCGGGAGCCTTTACATATACTGTCCAAGTTAGGGTTGGAGGTGCAACTACTTTTCACATCACTGGAAGTATCTTCATCTGAAAAAACAAATTGTAAAGAGTCTTTAGTGCTTGAATCTAAGGAAGGTATTGCTATAGTTTCATTGTCCAATTGCTCTGAAAACACAATACTCTGATGTTGCAAAATGATACTTGATTTTTTATTATTGTCACTTTTTGGCAAATCAATTGTTCCTAGATTTAAAACAGTTTTACTATCACTTAGGTCGCTTTCTGGTACAACAGATTTCTTAGAATTTTCATCAGGTGATAGTTCATCATCAGAAGGCAGAGAGTTTATGGATGTCAAAGATGACTGTATTTCACTTAAAGCACTTGTACTCTCTGTACAATGGCTTCCTGATGAAATTTTTACATTACAGTCAGGTTTGATCAAAAGATGAGAAAATAATTTTTTCATTATTGCAAGGGCTTTGCCCTTGCGTAGTTTCAAGTAGTACATCAGGATTTGAATGTGTTGCAAAAGAACTTGGTTCACTTTCAACACCCGAATCTGAAAATCTAGATGAGGCATATGTGGCATTATTATCTGGTAACTTAACTGTATCTCCACTTATTACAACATGATATTCTTTTGTAGCAGAAGCAGGTACTTCACTTCTTAATTTAGTTAATGATTCTCCAATTGGAGGACACTTTGCTTCCTGCAACGCTTCCTTTCCAAGGGTTATTTCTAAAGATTTAGATTTACCATTAGACTCTAAGGATTCAAAGTTGGGTAGCCGTAAATTATCCACAAATATTTCATTCTGTCGAAGTTCTGTCCAAGGTCCTATATTCACAGTTATTTTCTCTCCAGTGAAAGCATCTTTATTACAGGGTTTTACTTCAATTGTCCTAACTCCTGGAGATGGGGTTGTCTGATGATCATGGCAATCATCTGATGAACTTCGGGATGCCACACTGTGTTCCACTTGTGTAATTTCACTACCGTCCTGGGAGATATCAAGTTTACCTGAAATGGACAAATTTGTACACAGATTTAGGCTGCCAGAGCTCAAAGTATCAAATATGTCTGGTTGCATATTTTCATTAACTGGAGACTTTTGTTCAGTTCTGTCTGTATTAGTTGGTAAATAGCTAGCTTCCTTTTGACTTCTCTGTCTGATGTGGGTCTTTAGGTCAAAATGATATCCACATACTGTGGGCTCCAGACCTTCCTTCTGACTATCTGAAGGATTGTCTTCAAAGCACTTAGAGAGATCATTTGATGGTATGCTTTTCAAACACTTGTAGCCTACCAAAACCACAGAATCCTTAGAGTTCTGTTTTATCAATTTTTTTGTATTTTCAGGTTTCATTGTTTTCATGAGTTTAGTAACCTTAACCTTGGATTTATGTGATTCTTCATTCTTTCCTTTTTAGAGATTTTGTTAGCTGCTTCTCACTTTCTGTACACCAAAAACTGGAGGCACCAGCAGGTTTGACTTTCAACTCTGGGCTAGAAAGTTCAGCTATAGAGCTTTCTTCAGTTTCATATTTATCCATTCTACTGGATTCTGATCTCTGAAGATTCTGAATTCCCATCCAAGGTGCATCTAAGTCTTTTATCCAAAGAAAAAAAGATTCAGGTTTAAAACAAGGTGTGAATCATAATTAAGACTACTTTTTCTAACTATAACTTTCTGAGATTCTCAAAAGTAAATAAAACCAGACAATAAAAAAAAAAAGCCCACATTAGAAAATGACTTATTTAAATCAGGAAGAATATACCAAAAACAATACATATATATGAGCTTATATATTGAAGTATACTTACCTTCAGTAATTGAATCTAAATACCTATCTTCAAAGATTATAGGCAATGAATTGAGATCTCCATCTAATTCACTACATTCAATAGGTAGGGGTGGAAGAGAATTGCAGAAGGAAGTATTTTTGATAGCGGTGCACATCTGAAGATGACTCTGAGCACTGAAAAACATTTCTTAAGTTAGACTGTAATTAAAAAATAAAAGCTATATCCATTCTATCTTATATACTCTAGCTCTTTCCTGTCCTGATCATTATTCTTATTCCCTTCCTCATGATATAACCTTCTTATGTAAGATATCCTTATTCAATAAGAACTAGGGCGACAAAGAGATAGTACAGGGGCAACATACTTACCTTGCACATACCCCAGGTTCAATGCCCAGCATCGCATATGATCCTCCAAGCACCACCAGGGAGTGATCCCTGAGCACAAAGCCAGGAGTAAGCCCTAAGCACCACTGGGTATGGCCCAAAATAAAACAAACAAAACCCACAAAATTCCAATAAAATTAAAATAGACTGATGGCAAATTGCTGACTTAAATTATGGCTTTGTTGATAAGTTGCATAATTTGTACTATATTCTAGAACTTGTTAATTTCAAGGTGAGTTATTTATAGTTAATGTCTAAACTAACTTCTCATTTATGCAAAACCTTACAGCAGAAATACCACAGCTAGTTCAAATGGCTAGTAACAATTTGATGACAATGTTAGAAAAAAAAGTTTTTGATTGTTACTGCTATATTTACCATATACTGATGAATAAAATTAATACCTATTTTTAAAAGCTGTGTAACTTTCTATATAAAATACAATTTTTGAGTTTATTTTTGACAACACCTGGTGGAGCTTGTGGTTTTCTCCTGACTCTGTGCTTGGGGAGAGGGAGAGGGTCACTCCCAGTGATGTTCGAGGGAACATGCAGAGCTGAGGATCAAAGTGGCTTTGGCCTAGTGCAACACAAGTGCCTTAATATTATCTCTCTAGTCTTTTTTTCTCCATGGGCGTGGGGTTTCTAAGCAGTGCTCGGGAGTACCTTGGCCATCTGGGCTGGAGTTTCAATGTGAGGGTACACAGGCGCAGTGCTGCCTGGGCCCTGTGGTGCCAGGATTATTTAGGTCTAGCTGGTGGTGCTTGGGGACAGGGGAAAGCAGGAAATACATGGGGCCTCCAGGACTGTATCCAGTGATACTGGGGAGGGAGGGATCATGCAGTACCAGAAATGGAACCCAGTTTAGTTACACACAAAATATGCACCTTAACCGCTATACTATCTCTTATACACCTAAAATATTTTTTTTAACAAACCATTTCTTATGGAAAATTTCCAATAAATCTAAGAGAATAGCAAAATAAACCCTCCATTTTGTTTTTCCTGTTTTTATCTATACCTCCATTCACTAACTAATGCCATACTCTTAATATTTGTGGCTTTTTATAATTCACAGGTACTGGAATATAAAAATCTTAGCTGTAATACTTTGACTAAATAACATGGTATACAGTATTATATCAACTGAAAGAGTACTCTTCAGTTTTTCTATTCAGAGTTCTATCTCAAGTCTATATCAAGATTAACACTCCTCGGGCCCATCACCTCTGGGGGTCCTGGAAGCAGCCAGATGAGACTCGCCCACCACACTAGCCACCACCTTCGCTGTCCAGACACTGGGATACTACCTCACGACCAGATTAACAGAGCAAAACCAGTTCGAGCCCAGGTAGGCAGCTCCCAGAAGCGAGAATCGCTGGGAATTCGTCAGATGGAGTCAGGGGGTCAGCCATTCCCCCTCCATTTTTTCGAGCCTGGTGGCCCCGCCCCAGGAGCTGCCCTGGGGTGACCAGCCATAGCATGCGGGACCTCGGATGCGCCTGGGGAAGCTGGAACTCCGCTTTCCCCAGGCTAAGCTGACCATGGGGCTCCCAGGAGGACAGATGGGTTTTGGGGTGGGCCCATCACCTCTGGGGGGTCCCGGAAGCAACCGGATGAGACTTCGTCCACCACACTAACCACCACCTTCGCTGTCCAGACGCTGGGATACTACCTCACAACCAGATGAACAGAGCAAAACCAGTTCGAGCCCAGGTCGGCGCGGCCGCTTGCGGCCACGTGGTCCATCAAAATAGTGGAAACAGTAATGTCCTTTAATGCACTACATTCTACGATGTGCAGGAAAGTTTGGCGGGAGGGAGAGATAGAGAGGAGAGAAAAGACATACAGAACCCGCCAAGTAGTTGAGGTGTGGGGGGGGGAGGGAGCTGGGGACTTTGGTGATGGGAGATGGGTTTGGGTGGAGGGATGGGTGTTGGAACACTGTGGAACCAAAACTCTACATGAGCATCTTGCAATTGTATGTCTAAAATGGTGTAATAAAATTTGGGGGAGATTAACACTCTTCTTTTTCACTTAGTTTTATTATTTATTTTAAAGGAAAGTCAATCCTAAATCTTTTCCAGGTGTTAAGTCTGTTGCCTTTCCTCAACCTCTAGCAAAAAATTTGAGGATAGAATAGAGGAGAATAGAAATAAAACAAGGAGAGGGGAGAAAAAGGAGAATGGAAAGGGAACATAAAGGGAGGGGGAGGGGAGAAGAGTGGAGGGGGAGGGGAGGGGAGAGGAGGAAAAGAGGATGTTGGCAAAAGGTACTTTTAAGGCAAAAGAAAGGAATATATATCTTGGGAAGATACAAACAGATGTGTCTCACTTTAGCTCTTACATGTTTTACAATCTCAGTTGAATAAAATCATGTAGTGTTTATCTTCTTTTAGTAGGGTGTATGCTGGCGGTCGTTTGAACTTACTGGTTGTCTGAGCAGGACACTGAGGATAAGTGGCGTTGGGGATTTGACTCCAGGTCAGCCTTGTGAAAAGCAAGTGCCTTGCAGTCTCTCTCTAGCCCAGTTTTGACTTTTTGCTCAGCATGATGCCTATATATATATATATATATAAGTAAGTATGTATGTATGTTTTGGGGGGAACATCTGACAATCTCAGGGGTTACTTGTGGCCCTTCACTGTGGAATCATTCCCTGGTTATACTTAGGTGACAATATGGGATGCCAGGGATTAAATCTGGGATAGCCACATACAAGGCAAACACCTTATCCTTTGTATTATTTTTCTGACCCTGCCCTCAAATATTTTTTAAATATTCTAGTTAAGGCAAACCAGATAGAAATATTCTGAAAAGGAAAACAGAGGCAGAGCTAATTAAGCTACTTGTGAAAATCTTTAACTCATAATGAGGCATGTATAAGTTTTGATATGCAGAAGTAAAGTTGGTCGAGGATGGTCAAACGGAAGTCTGAATCCCGAAATGTATGGTACTATCAAACTCACTGCAGACCTGCACAGGGGAAGCAGGTAAGAGTGCAATAAGCTTTGTAATGTAAGGAAGGGGGGTTTCATCATACCCTACTTTGGAATCCGTGGGTGAGGCCCCAATAAAACTGTGATCTATTATAAAATTAATTTTAACAGGATTTATGAACTTCAAATACTACTTTTTGCTATTGCAAATACTGTATACACTGTCCACTGATACAACCTCATATATAGATTTTATATAAGAGGAAATAAAGTCATTGTTATTTTCGGATTTATGCTACTCACTGAAGTTCCTGGTATGAAATGGCAGCTTCTCGTGGATGCTCAAAACAAAAGAATGCCTCTGAAAATCTCCGTACCTGAAAAAAGTGCAAAAGGGAATATTAATGATGTGGAACATTTAAAAGTGAGTCACGTGAAAATCTGAAAGTGAGTCAGGTAAAAATATCTTATAATGGTCAGAGAGAGCAAGAAGGCGGGGCCAAGCCAGTAAAGGAGGGGCATGCTGAGAATCATACTGCATCTCAAATGAAAAAAAAGCACAGAAGAGACCCACAGATTCTTCAAGGAGCCCATGGGGGAAGTGCACAGCAATAACCAGAAAACAGGTCTGGGAGTGTTTTCATAGAAAGAACCTCCAACAACAAGGAGCTCATGTAGCAGCACAGGCCCCAGGGTCGGGGAAAGATACAGCAGGGGTAAAAGTTCACCACTGCCTTGAGACTCTCCACAATATAAGGTCTGTCTAGAACTCACCATTGAATATACACAAAGAGATTTACATGATAAACCCTAAATGTCTGAAGGGCAAGTCACATTGTGTAAAAAGAAGAGAGAGAGAGAGAGAGAGAGAGAGAGAGAGAGAGAGAAGAAGTAGAGACAAAAGAGAGGGGAAGAGAGAAAAATAAAAAGGTGCCTGCTATAGAGGAAGGCTGGGAGTGGGTGGGAGGGAATGTGGGGACATTGGTGGTGGGAATGGGGCACTGGTGGAGGGATGGGTGCTGGGACAATGTACGACTCAGAACCAATTATGAACACTTTTGTAATTATTTATCTCATGGTGGTATAATAAAAAAATTTTTAAAAAACCCAAAAAACAACACAAAGTCTGTGTAGGAGGTTGAACCAGTCTGTGTCAGGGTCCAGGTCAACACTACAGTAGGATGTGTGCATCTGAAATACTAGATAAGGAGGAGACCTACCAGAATTCAAGACAGGTGGCAGCAGTTGTCTGCAGAGTTGACAACAACAACAACAATAAAAACTGTTCCCTCTTCCACAGTTCATGTGAGTGAGTACAGCCACTAACTCAAGAGATTTGATCTGAGAATAAGGAAGTCTGGTTCTGCGTGTGCAGCTACAAATTCAAGAACTAAGGCACTGGGGATAGGGGGAACTGGAAACAGAGAGGCAGCATTGGTTTGTACTCCAAAGTCTCGGCAAGGTCTGGATGCAACATAAGCTCAGCTCCACAGGCTCTGTGCAGAATTGGTGATTGCTAGGCAGGCCTGCACAAAATCAGATCATCATCTCTAACCAATACAGCACGGCAGACACAATGAGGCTTAAGGGCCCACTAGAATTAATGGGTGAACACAAATCCTCCACAAGGTCTCTAAGCATCTAGGGGCCCTAATCTCCATATAACCCTAAACCCTAAATAACCCCTTGATGAGGATATCAAGTGTGACAAAGTGACAAAGGTAAGGTCATTTAAAGACCTGAATAAGAGAACAAATTTCCGACATAGAGAAAATGTGAGAGGGTTTGAGAAAACAACCAGAAGACACTGAGTTGAAGTGCACGGTAGGTAAACTAAAATATGCTTCCAGGGTGATGGAGTTTAAATAAATCAGTGAACTACTGGATAAGACACAGTAAACCATCAAGAAAGAACAGAAAGAAGAGAATGAAAAGAAACATAGCCGCCATCAGAGAAAAAGGTGGTAATTTCAAGAGGAACACCTCTGAATTATTACAGTCCCTAAGAGAAAGGAAGAGAACAGTGCAGAAATTTTACCTAATAACCTTTTCAATTTGAAAATTGAGTCATATAATACACAGATGACTAAGGCACACTGCGATTACAATGACAAAAAAATATCCTGAGAGCAGCTAGATCAAAGAAGATTCTAACATATAAGGGAATCCTCATTCAGATTTACAGCAGATCTATCAAATAAAACTCTACAGGCCAGAGAGTGGCTGAACATAAGGAACAAAATGGATGAAATAAACATTCTAACAAGAAAACTCTATCCATCTAGATTATCATTCAATGTGAAAAGTAACCAAGTTTTATGGACAAACAACAGCTAAAGAAGTTCACGATCATTTGGGCTCGAAAAACAGTACAGGAGGTAAGACTCTTGCTTTGTATGCAGCAGACCCTGGTTTGATGCCTGGTACTACACATGGCCCCTCAAGTACTGTCCAAGCATAGAGGTCACTTCCAGAGAGGAGAGTCAGTAATAGGCTCTGAGCACTGCTGGGTGTGGTTCTAAAAGTCAAAGAAAAAAAATGTTGATGGCCATTAAACCAGCTTTGCATGAAATACATGGTCTCCTTTACAAAGAAAAGAAATCCTACTTGGCAGTAGTAAGACACTAAAAACACAAAATGGAGGAAGGAGGAGAGTTCTAACAGTATCATATACAACTAGGCACACTAGGATCATTTGATTTGCACTTAAGAGGGATATAGACTCAGAACTTCAGAGGTAAATAATGCAAAAAAATCTCATGGAAAACTTATGTAGACACAAACAAGATGAGGCAACTTGGAACACGACCAATGTATAAAACATAAGTAAAGTATGATTTTTGAATTCCTATCACTTGTATCACTTGTCTTCCCGTTGTTCATCAATTTGCTTGAGCAGGCACCAGTAACATCTCCATAAGTCCTGTGGCGTGCTAGTGTAGCCCAGGGGTATCTGCTCGCTCCAGGAACATGAAGAGCCTCAAACCATTCGTTCAGGTTATGGGAATGAGGTCTATAATTGTTACTGGTTTTTGGCACATCAAATATGACAAGGGTAGCTTGCCAGGCTCTGCTGTGCAGATGGGATACTCTCAGAGAGCCTCCCTTCCCCACCGAGCCTATTGCCCTTAGATTAGTCTAATTCCTTTTATCCTATAGATTAGTCTAATTCCTTTTACCCCTATAGAGGTCTTCTCCTAGGGCCTAAATGGCATCAGGAAAAAAGTCTACTCTGGCTACAAAATGGGACAACTTTTTATTTATTTATTTTTTATTTCCTGTTTTTTGCTTTTTTGGATTCCTAAAATCTCCCAAATCTGAATCAAGACAAAACAGAGCTCCTGAACAAATTACTATCAAAGAAATCGAGATGGTAACAAAAGTCTTCCACAAAACAAAGCCCAGGCCCAAATAGGAGAATCAGTGAGTTCTTCCAAAATTTCAGGCTTTTCCAGAAGGCGGAAGAATAGCCCAGCGGGTAGGGGCGTTTGCCTTGCGGCCGGCCCATGCTGGCCGGGGTTCTATCCCCGGCATCCCAAATGGTCCCCCGATCACTGCCAGGAGTAATTCCTGTGTGCAGAGCCAGGGTAATCCCTGAGTGTCGCTGGGTGTGACCCAAAAAAGCAAAAAAAAAAAAAACCCTACATAAATAATAATAATAATAATAATAATAATAATAATAAGCCCTGAATTTAAAAAATAAACATCATTAAACATTAAAAAATAAAGAAACAGGAATCCTTCAAAAATGTTTCTATAAGGTAAACATTACCCTGATAACCAAAAGCAGACAGACTATAAAACTGAGATTAACAGAGGGTAAGAAGTTTAGAGGAATAGCACTTTGTTGGAGGGTGTGCTGTGATAATTTCTATCTAGAAAATAAATGTGTGTCCTTAAAACATACGGCAAAGCCTGGCAAACTACCTGTGTTGAATTTGATAAGCCAAAAATCAGTAACAATTATAGACCTCATTCCTATGACCTGAACAAATGGTTTGAGGCTCTTCGTGTTATAGTATATATGCCCTTGGGCTACACTAGCATGGGACAGGACATATGAAGATGTTACTGGTACCTGCTCCAGCAAATTGCTGAACAATGGGAAGACAAGTGATACAAGTGATCCCTAAGACATGTCTTATAAACCAACAACACCTAAATTAATGACTTCCATTTCTTTCAAATGCTACCTAACTACCAAGCCATTCTTTTCATTGGTGGCATGCTATTGACTGATCTGTCTAGAATTTGCTAGATTGGTTTTGGCAATTTATTGTGGCAACTTCACAAAATAAGACAATGTAATTTGCTGCATTGTTTGACTTCTCATTATGTGAGATAATTTCTCTCTAGTATGCAAAGTTGCTTAGCAAAATTTTGCCTAGAGTAGAACGTTCAAAATTTGAGTCAATCTCTTGAAGCCTTTGACACTGTTTCATCAAATACATTTATTCAATATTCTGATTCCAAGCTGTCATTTCAATAATGTTCACAACATGCATATAAGGAATCTATTCATCACAAGAAAACATTCTCATCTAATTACTTCCTTTACTTAAGAGTTATCTCTCAAAGTCATCTATGAAGGTTCAAATCAACCTCTTTCAAATTGTTAATATTGATATTTTGACTGCCTCCCATGAATTATGAATGTACTTAAGAGCATCTATCTATAATAATAAATCTTCTCCAAAAGATTTTAATGTACTTTGTGTACATCCCTCAGATTAATCATTATTTATGGCAGCTACAGCCTTATAAAATCTTTCATAAATAATAAAATTTGAAAGTCTAAAATGCTTGATACATGGTTTCAGAATGAATCTTGTGTCAGCAAAAATGAAAATAACATTAATCTCCCCATCCTTCTTTATCAGAACTCTGGGAGCAGAATGTACTGCCAGTGAGCAGTAATATTTTGAATGGAATTTCCTAAACAGTAGGAACCAATAGTAAGCTCCAAATATTCAGTAAGACTTGCTGTACACATGCGTACAATCATCCAAGCTTTTTATCTGTTCGCTGTTTTGTTTTGTTTTTCCCTTTTCAGTGTTTGGGTCACAACTGGCGCTCATAAATGGTCCATAAAGATTTCCCTTTTATCGTTACTATAATTTTTCCATTATGAGTAATTTATATGAATAATTTAAATGAGAAATATAAAATATTAGTAAATGAATAACAGATGTAACATGGGATATCTTTGTTCCAGGTTGGAACCAAAATATTAGTTCATGCTAAGTAACATTATTTTTTTTTCCCTCCTCTATCCCATGAGCCTGTCCCCATAGGAGGCCCGCTGTAATTTATTTTATATTATCAATAACTTTCTAACAAAATGATCAAAATTGTTTCCTTAGATGAAAATTAGCAAGTAACAACACCTTATCACATGCTATTACCACACAAAATCATTACACTCAAATTTATTTTCGCTTTGACTAAGAAATTTTCATTTTCTCTATCTCCATAGGACATATTTCACTGATTCAAAAATAAAAGAGGGGCTGGAGTGATAGCACAGCAAGTAGGGCATTTGCCTTGCACGTAGCCGACCTGGGTTCAATCCCGGCATCCCATATGGTCCCCGAGCACCACCAAGAATAATTCCTGAGTGAAGAGCCAGGAGTAACCCCTGAGCATTGCTGGGTATGACCCCCGAAAAGGAAAAAAAAAAATGAAAACACAGTAAAATCCTACAATGTTGCAGTACTCTGCTTGGTAAAGGGTTGCACTAGACATATTTATATTGGAAAATTGTTTGCTGTTCACCTGAAACTAAATTATAAGCATCATAGCTGTTGTGTTTGCTAAATCTGGCAACTACCAAACACAACATGAAAATTTAGTATAAGCATTTCCAAACATCGCATAGCAGATATTTGTAAATAAAAAATTATTTGACACTCAAAATTCAAAGTTAACTGGTGATTCTATGTTTTATCTGGCAATCACGGTATTTGGCACAACAGATTTAAGATTTACTCAAACTGTTTATGAACAAATGCTCGACAAAGGGGGGAGGGAGTAAAAAAAAATGCCAGATGAACTGTTATATTTAACTTTTCCAGCTCTAAAGAGTCTGCTCAGAGAAGAAAACAAGTCAGTCATTAAACTTACCGGATCACAAAGTCAACAAATGCACCAGTATATTTATTGGTCTTCTTACAGTGGATTTGCAAATCTAAGTTGTGTGTTAAATACAACATCTGAGATGTTATTAAGATAAGAAGCACTATAAAAAAAGTGCTTCTTAAAAAGCGTTTTTAAAAGCACTACCAACAAGATCAGTAAAACTGGTTGGCAAAATAAACTCCAAGAAAATGAGTTCTCCCGCTCAGGAGAGATGCTGATCTCAAGGCCAGATTAACAGAGTAGCCGAGTTCAAGTTCAGGTAGGTGGCTCCCAGAAGCGGAAGTCACCGGGCATTCGTCAGGTGGAGCTGGGGCCCCCTTTCTCCTCTCCATCTTGTCCCGGAGGTCCGGTGGCCCTTCAAGAACTCCCCTCTCCCCTAGCTCAGCTGACCATGAGGCTCCCCAAGTTGCGTGGCTGCTTGTGGCCGCACAGTCCATCACACTAGTGGAACCAATCATATCCTAGAATTACTACATTCCACGAAGTGTAGGAAAGGGAAGTGGGAGGGAGAGTTAGAGAGAAAGAAAGGAGATACAGAACCTGCCAAGGGGGGTGGTCTGGGGAGGGGGAGGGATGTGGGGACATTGGTGATGGGAGATGGGTACAGGTGGAGGGATGGGTGTTGGAACACTGTAAAATCAAAACTCAAACATAAGTTTGAGTAATTGTATATCTATCTAAAAGGTGGTATAATGAAATAATTTAAAAAGAAATACCAGGACCTCTTTACTACAGACCACTGGATATTGAAAAGTTCCAATATCATTCAATGAAAACCTCATCTATCTCTTCCATGCTGATTTGTATTTATTTTAGTTAAAATAAGAACTTTTTTTTTTGGCTTTTGGGGTCACACCCAGCAATGCTCAGGAGTTATTCCTGGCACTGCACTCAGGAATTAGTCCTGGCAGTGCTTAGGGCACCATATGAGATAACGGGAGTGTAACCTGGGTCAGCCAAATGCAAGGCAAATGCCCTACCTGCTGGGCTATACTGCTCCAGCCCCAAAAAATAAGAATATTTCTTTTGTACTAAAACATACTCTAAAATAAAGATGACTAGTTCATCCAAGGACAATGTACAGGCAGTAAAGGAAAGAAACTAAGAAATGAGAAAATGATTTTTTAAAATATTTTATTATACCACTGTGAGATATACAATTTACAAAGATGTTCATTTTTTGCTTTTCAGTCATACAGTGTTCCAGCACCCATTCCCCCACCAGTGCCCATTTCCCACCACCAATGTCCCCAATTCCTCCCCCTCCCGAGACTGCCTCTATGGCACGTTCTTTATCTTTGAGAAAATAATTTTTTAAAAACCACTTTAAGAAAGGACTAGTACTCTCTAGAGCTTTATACAGATTCAATCGGAACCTATAAGAAGTCCCATGAAATTCTTCAAAGAAATTGATCAAACACTCCTGAAATATGTATGGAATAATACCTCCACGAATAACTAAAACAATCCTTGGGAAAAAGAAGATGGGAGGTATCACCTTCACTAACTTCAAACTCTACTACAAAGCAGTAGTAATTAAAATGGCATGGTACTGGTGTAGAGACAGACCTGTAGACTGATGGAATAGAACTGAGTATCCTGACACACACTCTTACATATCACTTGATCACTTGAATCCCGTTATTCATCGATTTGCTCGAGCGGGCACCAGTAACATTTCCATTGGAACCTATCACGTGCCAATGTAGCCCAATGGCATCTGGTTGATTCAGGAATATGAAGAGTCTCAAACCGTTCCTTCATGGTCTTGACAAGAAAGTCTGACCATCTTGTAGGTGGGCGGCCACGTGATCTTTTGACATCAGGTGGGATCCAGTCCGTAAGGGCTCTAGTCCAGCGGTTGTCTCCAAATCGCATTACATGTCCAGCCCATCTTATTTTCGATGCCTTGGCAAATGAGACAGCATCCCTGATTCTGGAATAGCGACGGAGGTCAGAACTCCGGATTCCTTCTCTCACTTGAGTGAGGCGTGATATTCCAAGCATAGCTTTTTCGATTCCTCTCTGGGAGACCCGTATAGCATTCTCATCCTGCTTTCGTAGGGCCCAGGTCTCTGAGGCGTATGTTAATGCAGGGAGAACGGTGGAGTCAAAGAGATGTGCCTGGAGCCGGAGGTTCTTTGTCCTTTTAGCTATTTCTTCGATGCCTTTGAAGGCATTCCATGCCACTCTCTTCCTCCTGTGCAGCTCAGGTTTTAGGTCATTCATCATGTTGACTTCTCGACCTAGGTACACATAACTGCTGCATTCAGAGATGTTTGTTCCATTGAGAGTGAATGGGGCCTCAGGAACTAGTTCATTTTTCATAAACATATGATACTTAAATATATGATCACTTAATCTTCGATAAAGAAGCAAAAAATATTAAATGGAGCAAAGAAAGCCTCTTCAACAAATGGTGCTGGGAAAACTGGGCAGCTACATATAAAAAAATTAACTTAAATCTCCTTCTAATGGCATGCACAAGTCAGACCAAAACATATTAAAGATCTCAACATCAGAGAAGAATCTATAAAGTACATCGAAGAAAACATATGAAAAACACTATACAACATCTAAGTTAAAGGCATCTTCAAAGACAAAACATCACTGCCAAAGCAAATTGAAGCAAAGATAAACAAATGGGATTATATGAAACTGAATAGCTTCTACACCTGAAAAGAAATAGTGACCAAGATACAGAGTGGGAAAGAAGATTCACCCAATGCCCTTCTGATAAGGGGTTAATATCCAGGATATATCAGGCACTGGTAGAACTTTATAAGAAGAAAACAGCCAACCCCATCAAAAATTGGGGAGGATAAATGAACAGAAACTTCCAAAAAAGAAGAAATTTGAATGGCCAAAAGACACATGAAAAAGTGCTCTTCATCATTAATCATCAGAGAGATGTAAATCAAAACAACAATGAAATATCATCTCACACCACAGAGACTGGCACACATCCAAAAGAACAAACAGTGCTGGCGTGGATGCGGGGCAAAAGGGACTCTCATTCACTGTTGGTGGGAATGCCGACTGATCCAGCCCTTTTTAGAAAATATGGACAGTCCTCCAAAAACTTGATATTGAGCTCCCATTTGACCCAGCAATACTACTCCTGGGAATATACCCTGGAGACCCAAAAACTCAAAGCAGAAACACTATCTGCACTTTTATATTTATTGCAGCACTATTCACAATAGCCAGAATCTGGAAACAACCTGAGTGTCCGAGAACAAAAAGACTGGCTAAAAAAAAACTATGGTACATATACACAACGGAATACTATGCGTTGTCAGGAAAAATGAAGTCATGAAATTTACCTACAAATGGATGGACATAGATTATCATGCTTAGTTAAATCAGTCTAAAGGAAAAGGACAGATACAGAATGACTGCATTAATCTGTGGAATATAAACATATACCAGTGTTCTACTAGTTGTTGTAAATGGTAATGCCAGACTAGAACTGAGCTTTGAATGTAGGCAAAGGGATATACATGATAACCCCTAAATTGTGGCAAGCCACAATGTTTAAGAGATGGGAGAGAGGGATGGGTGAGAGAGAGAGAGAGAGAGAGAGAGAGAGAGAGAGAGAGACAGAGAGAGAGAGAGAGAGAAGAAGCAAGCCACAATATTTAAGAGATGGGAGAGAGGGATGGGTGGGAGAGAGAGAGAGAAGAGAGGAAGCAAGCTACAATGTTTAAGAGATGGGAGAGAGGGATGGGTGGGAGAGAGAGAGAGAGAGAGGAGAGAGAGAGAGAGAGAGAGAGAGAGAGAGTGAGAGAGGAAGCAAGCCACAATGTTTAAGAGTTGGGAGAGAGGATGGGGGGAGAGAGAGAGGAGAGAGAGAGAGAGAGAGAGAGAGAGAGAGAGAGAGGAAGCAAGCTACAATGTTTAAGAGATGGGAGAGAGGGATGGGTGGGGAGAGAGAGAGAGAGAGAGAGAGAGAGAGAGAGAGAGAGAGAGAGAGAGAGGAAGCAAGGTGCCTGCTATAAAGGCAGGCTGTGGGAGGGAGGAGGGAACCAGGAGACATTGGCGGGAAATGTGCACTGGTGTAGGAATGGGTGCTGCAACATTATATGACTGAAACAATCATGAACAGCTTTGTAAATGTCTATCTCATGGTGTATAACAAAAATAAATAAAGAAGGTAAGACTGAAAAGGTGGTCAGATGATCTACAAATCAAAATGCCTGACACAGTATACTGTACAAAAATTTTCAGGAAAAGATAAATTGGGGAATAAAATTGAAAAGCGGAATTTTAGTTTTGAGATGACTCTCTGGTTCCTGTTTTCTATTCCTAATGAGACCAGGCTACATTCTGTTCTTGACTCCAGGTGCTCTTCTATCAAACGTACAGTTTAATCACATCTATTTCGGTCTTTTAATTAGTGACACTGTGACTTCTAAGTCACTTATATCTGGGGTAATGTACTCAACTGTCTAATTCTACTCACTTCAGAAATCAAACAGTAACACAATGATGTCTTTATTATTCATAGAAAAATGTAAAGATAAATGACAATACTCACTAAAATGCTGTACCGTCCTTTAACTTACCCTTAAAGTATGGTGCTCTTGTGCTAGTAACATTCTTAGTTCTTCATGTAGTGTTATAACTTCCAGAAACTGCCCCCATAAAGCCATTAAAAGTGAACAAAGTTGTGCAAGATTCATATTTATAAGTTCAGCCAGTTCATCAGGATTTTCTATTTTCTGAAATGACAAGAAAAAAAAACCCTTCACTGCTGAGATTTACCACTGCATATCTAGGTACATTACTGAGAATATTATACAAAGTCAAATTTTTAGTATTAAAAAAAAATATGTGGGGCCAGAGTGATAGCACAGCGGGTAGGGCGTTTGCCTTGCATGCGGCCGACCCAGGTTCAACACCGGCATCTCATATGGTCCCCGAGCACCTCCAGGAGTAATTCCTTAGTGTAGAGCCAGGAATAACCCCTGAGCATTGCTGGGTGTGACCCAAAAAAGCAAAAATAAAATAAAATAAAATAAAAGTGCCTTTGTCTGAAGAAAAACTAAATCACCAGTGACTTTTTCTAAGATAGTTAGGGGAACTCTTAAAAATCTAACCAATACATCATCATCATTTTGGTTTTGTGGTCTGAGCTGGAGTGTTCAGGGCTTACTCCTGCACTCTGCTCGGGTCACTCCTGGCTGTGCTTGCGGGCGTTGTGCGCGGGGTGAACCTGCTGGCAAGTGCAACTTAAGTGTCTTAGCTGCTGTACTATCACTCTGGCCACAATATTTCAATTCTAAAGCTATCTCATTAACAAATATTCTGTAGAGCATTATTAACTTCAAACAGTAAGAAAATGGAATTAAAATAATGTATATGTTACTTTTTTGAAAGATAGCAAAATCTTAATATTGTTCTTTTTTTTTTTTTTGGGGGGGGCGGGGGGGGGGGGCCGGGAAGAATAATATGCTCTCTCCAATCAACTAAATTTTTAAAAGATTGGCAGCTCTTAGAAAAACTGAGATGCTTTTCTTTTCATTTACTTATTTTATTGGGTGATAATGGACCTGGCAATGATATTGGAGGATTACTAGAGCCACCTTCGCACTGCCTTTGGGTAACTACGGCAGCATGCTCCAGGACCATGCAATTCTGGTAAATGGTTTTCATCCTCTGAGAGCAATCTGTGTGTGTGTGTGTGTGTGTGTGTGTATATATATATATATATATATATATAATATATATTATATATATATATATATATATATATATATACTAGTAACAACTATGGACCTCAGTTCCATGACCTGAAGAATGGTTTCGGGCTCCTCCTGTCCCTGGAGCAAGCAGATGCCCTTGGGCTACATTGCTTTGTGACAGGACTAATGGAGCTGTTACTAGTGCCCACTCGAGCAAATTGATGAACAATGGGAAGACAGTGATATTTCGAAGAGCTACATTGGGGGGGTGGGGCGTTTGGGACCGCGGGTTACGGTGGTCCGGGATGTAAGCGTGGCCACCTACAGGGACTCTTGAGCCGAGGCGGTTGGGCTCCCTGCACAGTGCCTTGGGCTCGGCACGGGGGTAATGGTGTTACGCGCCGGCGAGAAATCGATGAATAACGATAAGTGATCAAGCATATACTATATAAAGACATAAAAAATAAAGAAAAAAAGTATTTTTGAGGGGCGTGTGGGGTACCATTCACAATCCCCAGATATACTCAATATACTCTTTACTTATCTGGAATTGTTTCTTTATAACTAGTTTTTGCTACCAAAAAAAAAAAAAAAAAAAAAGAATACAACTTGAAGATACAAAAAGTAGTCCGTTGCATAAATTATAAATTATGGTATACTTAATAGCACAATATTGTTACAATACAATACAAATCATTCATTTTCCCCATGTTTTCCAGCATCTTACTGCTGCCTTATAGTAGGAAGTACTCCTGCATTTGGATTCTGAATTCTGTTTTCTTTTTTGATGTATAAGTTTATGGTAGCATTAATATTAATGTTTTGGGCATGCAGTGTTCTGGTAGCACACCCACCACTGTCCCTTAGTTCCTTATCTCCTTAGTCCACTCCAGCTACAAGATTTCATATTCCCCCACTGCTCCTTAGAATCTCAAGAGTTTGTTTTCACTGGCCACGGTCTATTCCCTTACTTTGTTTCTTGAGTAAGATTATCCGGTATTTGTTTTCCCCTTTGACTCACTTCTGTTAGCATGATACCCTCTAGTTCCATCCAGGTTGTAGGGAACTGCAAGATTTCATCTTAAGGCTGAGTAATAAATTGGGTATATATACAACAATTTCTTTATCCACTGATCTTCTGTTGGGTACTTGGGTTATTTTTAGATCCTGTCTATTGTAAATAATGCTGCAATAGATATAAATGTGCAAATATGCTTTCAAATTCATGTTTTTGTGTTCTTGGGATAGATGCCAAGGAGGGGAAAGACTGGACCATATGGTTTATCTATTTTTAATTAGTTCTGAGAAACCTTAATACTGCTTTCCACTGAGGCTGAACTACTTGCCAGTCCACCAACAGAGTGAGGTTCTTTCTCACCCTACCCAGCCAGGCCTGGCTGTTTCCAGACTTTCTGAATTGGGTCATTATCAAAGCTGTGAGGTGATACCTTAAGTGTCATTTTCATTTTGATTTGCACTTCTCTACTATGCAGTGACAATGAGCTATTTTTCATTAGCATGTTCGCCATCTGTATGTCTTCTTTGTGGAAATATCTGTTCAGCTCTTCTCCTACTTTTATTATAGGCTATGGATATAGACATAACATATATATGCTATTATTAAGTTTTATAAATTTCTAATATAGTCTGTTGATTTACACTTCTTTAACTCAGTAGAGTTTGTTTAACTCTACTGATCAGTAGGCTTTTTCTCTACTATAAAACCTGTATAAACTTATCTATCTTAACTCCGAGAACTCAGAAGCAAAATCACAAAACTGATTAGGGATTAGGGTAAGGGATTGTCTTTCTTTTGTGATTCTACTTTCTGGAACACAGTCATCAACCAATAAATCACTAATGAATGAACAAATGAATGGATGGATAAAAAGCATAAGCTTTAAACAAGGAAAGAGCGCCAATAATTTAAGGAAAAACTCAGATAAAAGTTGACAATAAATAACAATTTGCAGATTTTCTTAGAGATTTGGAGAAATTTGTAAATATTTTACATATTTTTTGCTGTTCTGAAAATTTATCCTCAGGTAGTTGATACTAAGTTTTATTATTTCCATTTAAAGATTAGAACTGAAACATAACCATATTTTTAGCATAAAATCTATATGTATTGTTTTTAAAAAGTGGCCTAGATAGTAATGGCATATAAGGTCCCTGTCTTGCATGTAGTCAACCTGGGTCTGATCCTCAGTACTACAAGTGGTCCACCAAGCACCGCCAGCAATGATCTTGGTCCTGAGCCTGATGGAAGCCCCGAGCACAGCCCTGTATGGCCCAAATTCCCCCACAATTTTAAATATAATGAATAAAAATTTCATTACCATACCAAAATCTGTGCCACTCTTCTGTATAATTAATAATTCAAAACACACATAGTTCAAGCATTTTACAAGTAATTATATAATCATGATCAAACACTTACTTAGCTACTTTTTAGTTAAAAGTTCAGTTTAATTTTCTCTGAAAATAAGAGATATTTTTTTTCCTTGACTGTATTCAAGATAACTGAATACAGTTAAGGAAAAAGAAATCCAAGAATAGATATTTAGGTTACAAATTAATTACATTTTAGCTGATATATAAAAACTTGTGCTCCAAAAATATCAAGTCATGCAATTATTAATAGGCTTATTAGTTCTTTCCTGATGTTCATTTCTTAAATTTTATTTTTATTTTTTTGCTTTGTGGATCACACCCAGCGATGCTCAGGGGTTACTCCTGGCTCTTTGCTCAGAAATTACTCCTGGTAGTGCTCGGGGTAATATGGGATGCCGGGATCGAACCCGATCAGCCGCATGCAAGACAAATGCCCTACCTGCTGTGCTATTGGTCTGGCCCCTTTTTAATTTTTTAATGTTTTCTTTTTCCAATTTTTAAAATATACCTTGATATGCATGCAAATGGTATCTGCCATGATGAGTCTTTATTTTTTAATAACATAATTCATGTTTTGACTTGGTTTTTATTTGCATTTAACTCTATTCCATTTAAATTTTTTCTTCTACAGCATGGAAAACTGAACTTTACCCACATTATTTAAAACAATGTCTATAGTATTTTATCATATATTCAGTTCTTTAACACAGTGACTGTTTTAATATTGTTACATGGATTTTTCTGCTCTATTAGAAGTCAGCCCTGTTTCATTATTGTTACTGTTTTACATATCTTATAAAACAGTTGATCAAGTTTCTCCATAAGATTTTTAATTTTCCAAAGTTTTTTCTTAAGCTACCTTTTTTTTATTCAAATGATCTAATAATGTACATATAAAAGGCTCACACAGTCCGGGTTCAATAGCACCAGCTTTGTAAGCACAAAACATGAGTCTGATCCCACATGCTGCTCACATGTGCTCGGAATGTTCATGAAAGTTTTGTTGTATAGTACCCCAGTACAAGAATAAAAGTGGATGATCTTCAATGCACAACAGCCAGGTGAGTGACTCCTTGCGAACAAATATGTGAGTTCCACAGGAGTACAAACCATGGGAAGCACCACTTCAAGTGTGTGTAACTTAGTCATCACAACAACAGTCAAAGTAGGGAGTGAAGGAGAATGAAAAAGAAATGTTTAGTGTTAGTGTTGGATTACACTCATCCCAGTGCTTCTGGGGGGCAAACAACCTCCCACCAGGGCACTCCCAAACCTCTGTGATTAAAACTGCTTTCTTCTTTCCATTATGTCCTTATATTTTTCTAAGAATTGTTAGAGAAATACTCTTTTTGTATAGACACAGGAAGATAGTTAATGTTATAATAAGAGAATTAAGTGACTCTGAAATATTTACGCCTGGGTATCTGTCATATTTACTTAAACCTCAGTTGCCCTGGGATTGACCTTAGCTTCTTACACCTCAAAAGGAGGGTCCTGACGAAGGACTTGGATGGACCCAGGGGCAAGCTGTAAACAAGCTACCCTGGTCTCAACATGGGATTGACTAAGCACCATAAAAAGTGCATGTAATAAGCACAGTCATGGACCAAACTCTAACATGACCCATATAGAAGTAACTGAGTAAGGACCCTGTTGGGGTTATCAAAAACTAACCTGGTCTGAGGACTGTAGTCTGGAATTTTTTTTTAACAATTTTTTAAATTAATTCTTTTTTTTTTTTTTGCTTTTTGGGTCACACCCAGCGGTGCTCAGGGGTTAATCCTGGCTCAGGAATTACTCCTGGCGGTGCTTGGGGACCATATGGGATCCCAGGGATGGAACCTGGGTTGTTTGCATGCAAGGCAAACATGCTATCGTTCTGGCCCCTGTAGTCTGGAATTTAAAATGAGATATTCCCAGGAAAAGCCACCCTTAACCATAAGTCCAGAGAGACTATTAAGAAGTAAATGTGATTGTTTGAATGGACTACCAGTAATGGAAAGGAGAAAGCAATATGCCCTTAGATGGAATGTCCTGATCCCTTGGTGAGATTCCCAGAAGGCATCTAGAGTACTATCTAGAGTCTCAAGATGGGATTACATTCCTGGGGTGGATCTCCTAGAAGATTTTCCCTGAAGGAGGGGCTTTATATCTGTTTATATTTATGTCAAGTTAAACCCATTATTTGTTTATGCTTAATTAATCCTGTTTATATTTATATTTGACCAACACCCTCAGATATGTAAAAGTCTAATCCAGCCAAGAATGATGATTAATATTCTAATGGTTACAATTCTAAGCAATAGACAGCAAGCTGAGAACAGTCAGGGCTCAGTCCATGAGGCTGTTAGCCCTATCTTATTGCTTTTCCTGCTTCCTTTTTGTCTCTTTTCTTGATCCTCAAGCATCCCTGCCTCAGGTGACCGGTAGATTGCACACAGTCACTGATTACCAGTAAATCTGTGGTCCTGAACCCTACTATTTATTCTGTTGGGGACACCATGAAACCCCAACAGCTAGAGGATAGTGGGTAGGGTAATTGCCTTGAACACGGCTAACCTGGGTTTGATCTCCAGCACTACCTATGGTCCCATAAGCCCACCAAGAGAGTCCCTAAGCACAGAGTTAGGAGTAATCCCTGAGTATCACCAGGTGACACCCCAAAGTAAAAAAAAAGTTGAAGTTAAATTTCCAATGGGATTTTTATATGGATATATTAAAATTTATTGGAGAAAAATGGATGCCAGTGATTATCTTTTCATCAAATATAATTTTATTTTTTTTCAAATTTTTGATATCACCTTTTTTTGATATCTGAAGATTTTTTTTCATATCTGCAGATTGATATTATTTATAAGCATTTAATGTCTTTTTTGGGGAGCTATTATAACATTAGTGGATTTTCAAAAAACGTGTATTTAAATTGTGGGGGAAGCCTACAGGTTACTATATACTTGTGTATCCTGTACATGACTAAATTTTCAAGAGGAAGGTACCCTTTCAAAGAAGTGTAGTTCATTCAAATTTGAAATCCAAAATCAAATATATATACTTTTTTGTTTGATTAATATCTTTGATTTCTTTCATAAATGTAGCTGATAATGAAATGGTGACTTGTAAATGTCAAAATATTAGTTCCACAGATTAAAAAAAGGTTAAGAAAAAATCTTTAATATGTAAATACAGGTTATGATTCAGAAATATGACTTGGGGACAGCATAGTGACAGAATACCTGCATGATAGGCCTGAGTCAATCCCTGTGACCATCCCACATGCCAAGGGCAATATTGGCGCAATACCATTTGGGATTTCTGGCATACCACAACTAAGGGCTTGTGAGTAGTCCAAATAAATAGTACAAGTGAAAATGCTAGTAAGTCACACAACTCAATGAGAACCACAATCAAGTCTTAACCCTGGCAATGAAACCAAAAGAGTATGAGCCACATATCCATTAAGCACTGTTACCAAAATCGTGTCAGCAGCAAAACTGAGGTGTGCAGTCCCTATGAGCACCACCTTAAGTGTGTTCTCTCTGGTCACCACAACGGCCACATAATCAAGCGAAGGGGAAAAAATTTTTTTTTCTAGAAATTCTTATTTATAAGAAAATGTACAATTTTCATGAGCTAAATGTCTGGTACTTCATTTATATGTAGAATAATCTGCATTTTAAAGATAATTCATTTTATGTTTAAAAATGTCTTCTGAATAGCTAAACTGAGATTATATCACACGTCTACCATTTGATCTATGCACTTTAGGAAGGATACAGTATTAAGTTTTTAGGAAAAATATTCTGAATAGGAAACAAACTACTTAACTAACTTGACAGTGTGAATTAAAAAAATCCAAGTACCTTAACTTCTTCACATAGTTCAGTAAGTCGAGCTTCTATATCCATTTCCTCTGAAAGGAGTAAAGATTGATTAAAGGAAATATTTCAATGTTTGATCTGAAAACTGTTTTTGAAATGACATGAACAACATTAAAAAAAACAGGAAGTTGAGAAGTAGCTCAACTATACTGAATGAAGTAAAATTCAATGTAATATATTTTCATAAATAAAAATATAAATCACGATATTATGATTAAACTGATTTGATTGTTAAACAGTGTTTCAGTCACTTAACAGGCTACACTGTTAAAGAAATACTGACAACACACCTAAAGAAACATATGCAAATGTGTCACAGAAAAAGATGAGAGCTTTTCTTTTTTGTCTTTGGGTCATCCCTATCTGTTCATAGGAGTTATTCTCAGTTACATGCTTAGGGTTCGAGCCCCTAAGCATATCCATGTGGTGCCCTATCTCAAACCTGGGTTTCACACAAGCAAGGCTAGTTCTCTACCACTGACCTATCCCTACCCCCAGAACTAAAACACTAAATTACATTCCATTGATATTCATATATTGTAAAAAAGCAATAAAACTCAGTACTTCGATGCGAAGTGCGTGTCATTTTATAAAACATGAATTCAAATTAATTTTTATAAGAGAAATGCATTTAAACATACCTGAAGTACAGGTGATTTAATGAAGATGAATAACAAAATCCTTTTTAATAAACAGTAAGTTTCTAATTTAGCTTGACAAATTCCATTTTCTATATAGTTTGTTAAGTTTCTAAAATCATCTGTAATCTTACTGCTGAAAATTTAACTGATAATTCTTATATAAAGGCAAAAAATACTTTCTTTGGACTACCCTGAATTAATTCATCAGTTTGCTATCTCATAAACTGAAAGCTTATAACTTGGTGAAAAAAAATAAAAACCATTATCTGTAACCACACATAAAATACAACCCAATCTGAGAACAATAATGGTCATTAAAACCAGAAGGACACATATTTTGCAATTTGTAATATAAATAAAATTAATTTAGAAAATAATATGTAACAAAAAATAAGATCACAATTTGGTGAACCAGTAACAGAGAACCCACACATACTTCACATGTGGGTAATACCCAAATACAGTGGGTATTATTAAGCTTTCCATAATTAAAAAAAAAAGGAGTGGAGGCTGTGTTAAAATATAGGCTGTGGGGGCCAGAGCGATAGCACAGCGGGTAGGGAGTTTGCCTTGTGCGCTAGCCGACCCGGGGTTCAATCCTCAGCATCCGATATGGTCCTCTGAACATCATCAGGAGTAATTCCTGAATGCAGAGCCAGGAGCAACTCCTGAGCATTGCTGGGTATGAACCAAAATGAAATAATAATAATAATAATAATAATAATAATAATAATAATAATAATAATAATAATAATAAAATATAGGAAGCGTGCTAAAAGTTGTTCACAACTTCCTATATCCTTTCTCACACTACCAATATCCTTTTCCTGTCAGAGAAGGCTAATTATTCTATGTATACATATTTTTAAATTTAAAATTTAAAATAAGCTTTTTTGAAGTTTTGAGTTTTTAAAACTATTTTTAAATCTTTATATAATAAAAAACTAAGGTGAATAATTTGGTATATTTACACTGGTTATAGATAACTACCTCAATGCAAAGATCTTAATGCCTGAAAGTAAAGAAACGTTAATATCTTTGCATTCAAATGAACTCAAAGTCACTGATTTTGTCTTTCAGCAGCACTCCTTGGAAGTCTGTAACCCTAAAGCATTTTTTAAAAAATGATCACACACTATTCCTTATTATTAGTACCTTATGATTTTTCCATATTTTACTATTTGTCCAACATGGGCAATAATCTCTATGTTCAGTGTTTTGCCTAACCAAAAGCAATACAATAATAAGTACACATATTTTAATTTACTAGTACTCTTACTTTTATGATACATTTAAGTTACACAAAATGGAGTGGCTAGGTCAGAGTAAACACATTTTAGTTTTCTAAATCTACCCATCAATCATTTAACAGACGAAAATGTAACAGAACATTCAGTGTTAAGTATAATATATAATTTTAATAAAATTAGTATTTAATTACTTGATTATGCTTCAGTATCTCATCAAGCTCTTTTCTACCCAACCCACAATAGGCTTTTTTATAGAGGTCTCAAACATAAGCACCATCCTATAAAATTATTTAGAATGTTCACATGCATATGTTGAAAGAATAGCAGTAAGTTTAAATGAGAAGTATATTTGTATTGCTAACAAGAATTTTGAATCATAAATTTTGTTTAGTTTGCTCGCTTTGACGCAATCCTGGTGGTGGTGCTCAGGGCTTACTCCTGCTCTGCACTCAGGGATCATTCCTGGCAGCTCTGGGAACCACACAGGCTGCTGGGGACTGAGCCCAGGCTGGCTGTGCACAAGGCAAAGCACCCACTGATATTATCACTCTGTCTCCTACTGCAATTTTCTTTTTCATTTTTTTAATAAATCTTTACCCTTTCTTTTTCTATTCCAGATAAGAAAATTTGTTTCTTAAAGGTTTTAGTGAAGACTAAATTGTAAACATTTCTGAGTTAGCTTTCATCTAAGAAATTCAAAGAAATCATTCAGCACCTTAATTTTCCTTTGTATATTTATAATCCTGATAGCTAGAAAAGAAACCTAATATTCATATGGATTCCCAAAACACAAAGTTAAAGCTTTCAAAATAACACAGAAAGAAGAAATTAAGTACTTCTGATATTCTAAAGGAAAAGTCTAAAATATGTAGGACAATATGCCAAAAAGTAAAAGAGGTCAGAATACTTTTTTAATGGCTAATATCTTAACAGTGGTGATTTGATATAATTTTGCATTTTAAATTCAGAGGAATAAAAAGTAACTGTAAACTGACTCAAGAAACAAAACCAGATACTGAAAAGGTTTTTCTTCTTTATGTAGTTTATAAAAATTAGCCTCAGTTTTTAAATTACTCTTTATTATTAGCCCTATCTAAGGATAAACTTACTGAGTAAGTTTAGAACAGTAATATTAAACCAACAAATTATGGCAAGATATGGACTTTAGAAATTTTTTTTTAATGGAACGCTAAGAAGATTTGAAAAAGAAAAAAGTAAACAAATTTTTTGCATTTATGATTTTCAGTTTGAAATGAAAACAATACAAAAAGAACAAGGCAAAATCTTTATAAGCCAATTCAATTCTAAAGTAAGTTATTAAACAATAAATAAACAAATGCAAATTATATTTGACACTCATTTAAAACGAAATTTCATACTAATTAAAGGGATTATTAACCTATTTGTAAACATACCTAGATAGGTGTCTTTCTGTGTTCGTGGCTGTTTTCTTCTGAGAAGGCGCTCATAAAGGACCTGCATGTTGGCCTTGGCTAGTTATAAGGATTGCACATAGCACTAGTTACTACATCCTTTTATGACAAATTTACTAGAATTTTCCAAGTTGTTAATAATAGACTTAACTATGATTTTACAGTGTCATTAGATTAGAGCACTAAAGCAGGTTCTGTGTTAATTAGCCTATTAGGAATTACAAATGATGTACATTCACATTTTTATTTGTTATTTTCTATTTAAGGACATCCAAAGTATCATAATCCAGTATTAGTTGTATATTTTAATTTTTTGAGAATTTAAGAGTAAGCAGGGATCTTTCAGCTTAACTACGGAAACATCTGCTTTTATAAGTGAATATACTGGGGCCCACCCAGAAAGGCTAAATTACTCGCCAAAGTCTAAATTTCACAGCCCATAACTCCCATTTTCAATAAGAGCTCTTTTCACCAAATGAATAATTAACCATCTGTCATAAAAATAATGTACATCATTCATCTAGGAGAAAAGAAAACGTCAAAGAGCAGAAAGGAATTCAAAGAATTAGTTTATATGAGAGAGTTCAGAAATATTTTTCAAAATGTAGCAGAAACTAAGATTTTAGTATGTTATATCTTGTACTCAAGAAAATTGCAACAGAAATATAAATCCTCTAATCAAGAATTATTTTATACTCTTATTAAAACTAGTTAATATAGTAATCTTAATGTCTTTGGATCTAACCCCTTACGTAAAAATTTAATTTTGCAATAATCAAAATAAGCTTTCAATATGTAATAGTTTTATTTTGAATAGTTAATAGTACTTTTTAGAAGTTTTCCTAAAATTTAAGAGCAAGTTAAAATTCTAAATAAACATAAATAGGAGTGAAAAGTTTAAGAATGCAAAATATTAAGCATAAAAAATTACGGATATTTTTATTTTAGTAATCTCTTGAAAACTTCTAAATTATGTGTTGGTATCTATGTAATTTAAGCTAACAATAACAAAAACTGAATTGTGTTGCTGTATTCATTCTCATTCAACAAAAAATATTTTGAGCAAATATGTCTAAAACTAAAGTCAGCACTCACTTTAGAATTCTATTCCTGGTAAAATATTTTAAGCAAATTATATGAATAAAGCTGAAATTTATTTAGTAACTGATTCTTCAAGTATAAGGAATCTTTTAATTATTGTATATTCCTATTTTACACTCATAAGCCCAAAATAACAAGTCAACTTGTGAAAAATTATGCTGGGGCCAGAAGAGTTAAATGACTAAAGTTAGAATGATAAATAATAAAAGTGCTAACACTATCTAAACTGTTTGAAATTTGCTTTTGAAAAGAAATGCTTGTCTAACTACTAATTACAAATTTTACCAATAAATACTACTTCCTTTAAGAGATTTTTAAATATATATAGATGTGGTTCATGTACATCTGTTCATTAGCAAATATTAATGCTAAATCTATTTGAAAATTACAGGCAGGCAAATCAACATCTTTATATGTACAGGTGGATCTCATATGTAAATTTCTCATGAAAAATACAAGATGCCTGTTCTAGCAGGGCATGTTTCTCTTGTTTATCCTCATAGCTAGATAAATTAAATAAATAAGGAAGGGGGAAAAAAAATCAAAGTTCTTCTCATAAAGATACTCAAATTTTGCCTTAGTATGTAGTGCTCTTGAAAACTCAAAGTGGTTGACACACTTATAAGTGCTTAATATCCTTCAGCATTGTGGATGTTCTCAACCTTTCCTAACTCATATATCTGGTTTGACTCATTTTCCAAACTTCTGAGTTGAAACCCCTTTGTATTCAGAGTTTCAGAGTTGTCAAAGTAGAGATAGTCCCAAACATGAATTCTTCAGCATTTTGACAAAATGATACCTCCTTTAATTCTGCTACAGCACTGAAACAATCAAGATCTTTTCTTTTAGAAATACCATTACATACAACTTCTAAGGTTCATAGCACTACTTTAATAAAACTAGAAGTCAAAAATTTGATGCAGTCTACTTTAATCTTTCTATGGTATGGTTATTAAATCCAAACTAACCAGAATTTTTAACATAATTTTTCTAAGAAAATGTGTTTGAGTTCTAAAGAACCAAGCACATGTGGCATAGTTTTATTAACTGAAGCTATGCAACATTGAAAATTAGTTTTATGCTACAAATAGTTTTCATTTTTAAAAAAGAACATATAAAATATTTTATTTGGAAAAGTAGCTTTCTACAGGATTTTTCTCAGGAAAACATAAAGATTTTAAGTACATGGTTTAATTTAGGTTTGTTGAGGGGTGGGGTGGAAGGGCAGAGATGGGCCACACCTAGCAGAGCTTGCTTCTGGGTCTGTGGTTCAGGGACTACACCTGGCAGTGCAAAGGGACCATACAGTACTAAGGACTGAATCAGGGTCTGTCAAATGCAAGGTAAATGCATTAATCTCTGTACTATCTTTTCAGTATCATAGTACAGTATTTAATTACTATTTTCTGACTAGGTAAGAAGTCAGAAAATAGTAATTAAAAGATTTCACACTATCACTTTTCATTATAAGAAGACACAACCCAAAATAACACCAAACAATCTTATTTTTCTATTGCTTGACTATTTGTGCATATCTTAGGATATTTTGAATCAAGCAATGCGAGGATTTAGTGATGCTTCTAGTTATGTTCAAAAAAGTATTAAATGAACTGACTGAGTATACTAAATATATTAATAAAACATAATTGAGTAGTGGCATAATATCCAGCAAATCTCCATTAATTTAAGTGAGATACAAATCATACATTTTTACAACTAATCTCTATCCCAAATAAGCATTTATAAAAATTAATTAGTTTACATGAGTAGTAACCATCAAGCCTGAGATGTGCCAATGGTTTTAGAATACTGAGATTTCTTTTTTTTTTCTTTCTGGATCACACCCAGCAATGCTCAGAGTTTCTCCTCATTCTGCATTCAGGAATTACTCCTGGGGGTGCTTGGGGATCATATAGGATGCTGGAGATCGAACCGGGTCAGCTGCATGCAAGGTAAACACCCTACCCATTTAACTATCGCTCCAGCCCCAGAATACTGAGATTTCTAAGAACCAAATATTCTTTCTTGTTTTTTTGGGTCACACCTGGCAGTGCTCTGAGCTTATTCTTAGCTATGTGCTCAAGGGATCACTCCCAGTGGTGCATAAGGGATCAAACCCAGGTTGGTCGTGGTGCAGGGAAAGTGCCCTATCCATTATGCTATCTCATTGGCCCCACAAAAGAAATATTTTTTAAAACCCTCTACAGATTAAGTGAAATTAAAAAAATTAGTTCCCGATTTATTCATGTATATAATTGCAAAAATTTGTTCTAAAGAGATAACTAAAAGACAACTTCATATGATGAGCTACTAGCTGATATGTGAAAATAAATGCTGATAAAACTAAAAAAAAATCTGACTTTCATTATGTGCTATATGAATGCATTTATATAAAATGTACACATAATAAAACTGATGTTTTGTTAAATACTACTGCATGTGTGCAGGTATCAATGCTATACTAAAACTAATGCTTTTTAAATGATTAAATAAGCTTCAATGTTCTGACTAATGTCATCTTCAAAGTGAAGCTTTAAAAGATCAGTGATAACCTGAAATGAAATACACATACATAAATGTCCTAAGTACCTACAATTTGCTGAAACTATCAATATTTGGAAGAATGAATGACTTTAATTAGCTTTTTTACTATTCTGTAGGTAATTATGTTTGCTCTCTAGTAGGCTTTCAGGTTATATTTTAAGAGAAGTAGTATACCGACATATGGCTTAAAAAAAATCTACTGAAAGGTTTACTTGAAACATAGCACCAAGAAGTCATTTCTCAGATAATAGATTTTTAAGTACAAAAAGTAATTACACTAGGGGCTGAAAAAGATGGATATGAGAGAGAAATAAAAGTGAAGCACATAACAGATATAGAAGAGAAAAACTATGGCAAAACTAGCAATCTAAAGAGAATGACTTGAAATAGAGGATTGATCTGGCTACTTTTAACATACCCAGTTCTAGTTTCTGACAAGAGGGAATCTCTTCTGTTACCGTAATGAAGTAGCTGTGCAATCCCTTGAAGGCCAGCAGCAAAGTGGCACAAAGAGTATAATGAAAATGATAGGCATGACGAAGGAAAGAATCTGCGATGATGAAACTGCAACCCTAAATAAGAACAGATTTGGGATACAGAGTATTAGTAACAACAACTGAATCTAAAAATACCATGCTTCAAACAAAAAAATAAAACAATCTTGAGAATTACTTATTTCTAAAACATGTAAGAAATCCAGCACTATATTATGGAACTATTATTGATCACACAAGTAATTCATTTACTTATTTATTTAGTTTTCGCTTTTTGGGTCACACCCAGTGACGCTCAGGGGTTACTTCTGGTGGTGCTTGAGGGACCATATGGGATGCCGGGGATCGAACGTGGATCAGCCACGTGCAAGGCAAACACCCTACCCGCTGTGCTATCACTCTGGTCCCCACACAAGTAATTTAAACACAAGAAATGTGAGGGGGCATAGCTGGCAATGTGCAGGGGTTAATTCTCAATCTGTCTCAGAAATTACTCCTGGCAGTAGTTGGGGACAAAATAGAATGCCAGATTGAACCTGGGTCAGCTGCACACAAGGCAAATGCCTGCCCACTGTACTATCTCTCCAGTCCCAAGAAATGTCCCACTAGCTGATATGTGAAAGGTTTACTTGAAACATAGCACATATTCAGTTTCAGAAAATGTCTAAATCCAGCAGATTAAGCTACAATTTAAAAAATATGAGGCTCAAATTTCACTTGATTCGAGGAACACACTGCTTTAGTAGAACACCCCTTTCCTTTAGCGAACTAATGATATATTCTTTACATACTTCTCTGGAATGATCTGATTAACTCTATTTAGAGAGCAAGAGGTGAAAGTAACAAGTTAAATAAAACAACTAGCTATCAAAGATCTTATTTTTTCTTCCCTGTTTTCTGGTGGGGTGTGGGAAAGGGAGAGTGTAGCCATACCCAACCATGCTCAGGATTAATCCCAGCTCTATGCACAGGTAATAATCCTGGTAATACTCAAGTGACCATATGTTCTTTTTTTTTTTTTTTTGCTTTTTTGGGTCACACCTGGCAATCGCCAGGGGTTACTCTTGTAGCTGCACTCAGGAATTACTCCTGGCGGTGCTCAGGGGACTGTATGAGATGCCAGGGATCGAACCTGGGTCGGCCACGTGTAAGGCAAATGCTCTACCCACTGGACTGTTGCTCCGGCCCATCAGGTGACCATATCTTCTGTCTGGGACTAATGAGAGACAGTTGCATGCAAAGGCAAACGTCATAACTTCTGTACAATTTCTCCAGTGAGTTTTCGTAATGCATATAGAACCAACCTATTTGCTAAGGTCATACTGAATTGTATGTGTATACTGCTGAGTTCAAACTATTATTCATGGTATGTCACATTCATGGAAAAAAAACCAAACATTTCATTTGAAATGAGTAGTAACATAATTTATAAATGTATTCAGTTCTTACATCAGGTGATAACTGTTTTGTGTAGTTAATACCGAAGACCACACTTTCAAGAGTAGGAATCACAGAATCTTTGTTTTGTGCTGGTGCATTTCTATTTAACCATGTTGTCTTCATAGGGACGAGGAAAGCTGGAGAAGTATCACATTATTATTGTCATTACAGTATATGAACGTTAAGTCAAATATTTATAAAAGGAAATATTTCAAGAATAAAAAAAGCAAGGGTTTTTCAGTTTTCAAAGGTAATCTAAAGTAATTTTGCAACTTTGTTAATAATTTGAATTAGTATAAAGACAAAAGAATATAAAAAGCAAGACTAATTTTTTTTATTGCTTTTTGGGTCACACCCGGCAATACTCAGGGGTTACTCCTGGCTCTGCACTCAGGAATTACTCCTGGCGGTACTGGGGACCATATGGGATGCCAGGGATTGAACCCAGGTCGGCCCGTGCAAGGCAAACGCCCTCCCGCTGGACTATCGTTCTGGCAAGACTAAATGTTTTATTACCGCTCTATGGTTTGGTTTCATGGAACCTCAAAAAATTCTAGATAAAATATGAAGGGATCCACAATAGTTTATGGCAAATGGAAGTTAAACTTTAATTTGGAAGTAAAGATCTGTCAGAAGCATTTATCAGATTTATGAAGTTGACAATCAAATATGGGTGCTATTTTTAGAAAAAAAAGGATCCCAGTTAAACGTAAAAAAAATTACTAAATCTACTTGTGCCTCAATGGTTTGTCTTTGGATATACCTGTAGTATATCCAAAAAGGATTACTCTCCAGGTTTTGTTCTTGTGATAAATCCTGTCAGTGCTAAGGGGACCAGGCAGTACAGAAGATCAAACTCAGACCTCTCTTGTATCCAAAAGCTCAGGTCGTTGTGCTCTTCTCTAGTCTCTTGCCTCTATTTAAAAAAAATGAATTCCTTCATTCTCCCCATGAAAAGGTTAAGAACACTATTAAGATACATTTTAGAAGTGCTTCAAGGCACTATCTCATTACTGGTACATATTTACAATTCCATAAAGTCCACCCACTTTAGTAGACTTTATAGCAGCAAATTTCTTCATTCATTCTTATTGATGGCTTAAAAATTATATGAAAATCTGATATAAAATTTGTCAGTTTATAATGGGTCAGTTATAAATGGGCAAAGACATTTGTACTACATGGTAAAAGGGGAGATATAAAGTAAATACATTTGCTATAAGCAGAGAGCAGCTTTCAATTGCAAAATCAATTTGCTTTGCAAAATAAACATGTATCTCTCAGCAAAGAAGCTGCAAGCCAGAGGTGTATTCCATATCCTATAATATATTTTTCAAATCTTAGTCATGAAAGTTATGTTTCAAAAAACTCACACATAAGAAATAAGCATGTATGGGGCTGGAGCGATAGTCCAGCGGGTAGGGCGTTTGCCTTGCACGCAGTCGAGCTGGGTTCCATCCCCGGCATCCCATATGATTCCCCGAGCACCGCCAGGAGTGATTCCTGAGTGCAGAGCCAGGAGTAACCCCTGAGCATCACCGGGTGTGACCCCAAAAAGCAAAAAAAAAAAAAAAAAAAGCATGTAAAAGAAAACAAAATGTGGATCACATGTAATTGATTTAATGTCTAAGCTGAGTACAGAAACTATAGTGCAAATACAAATTTTTTTTTTTTATTACTATTTTGTTTTTGGGCTATACCCAGCAATGTTCAAGGCTTAATTCTCACTCTGTGTACTGGGATCCTTCTGGTGAGCTCTGGGGACCACATGCGGTGCTAGGATCAAATGGGCGTCAGCTAAATGCAAAGCAAGTGCCCTACCTGCTGTAATAATGCTCTGATCCTACAACTTTTTCCAAAAAAATATAACATATGAAATTAAAATATATTTTCATTGTGTTTAGAAGATATAAAAAAGTTCACCTAAAATAAAGCTTTAGGAAACCTTTGTTAAAGCATAAAAAGTGAGGAACATTACCCTTAGCATCACCCTTCTACCAGCATGCCACCAGCAACAAGCTTTTTTCCTTACCAGTTCCTTGCTTCCCTTTCCACCTCTCATTTACAGGCAAAGAAAGACAGGGAAAGATGCTGCTCCTTTTAGGGAAAAGTTCTAGCAGCAAGAAAGGGAATATCACGAGCTAGAGAAAGAACAGCAACCTCAGCTGTTGCAGGCACTCCTTATCTTCTCCATTCACTAACCAGAGCCAACAGTTAATCCTCATGGCTTCTGATCCTGAGCCAAAAATGTCTTCTCCTTCCAGAAAATGGTCTCTAGGAGATGAGCTTCCCCTTTCTCCTACTAGTCTGTGGCAAAAACTGCTGCATTGCAAGAGGAAGCACACATGTAACTCACTAGAATTAGCACTACTCTATTTACAGGACCCTATAAAGTAACATTAGCACCCTGAGATCACTTTTATAAATTGTACATTTCTAAGGAGAGAAGCTAAGAGTATACAAAGAAAAAGACATAGTTAAAAGTTTATTTATAGTCTTTTTGAAATTACAAAATTCAGATTAAAAAATTAATGTTTATAAACAGTTTCAGAATTATAACCTCACATGTAATTCACATAAAAAATTGCATACTGCTTAACTGAAATTTTATTACAAGTAAAACACTTGTCAAAGAATTGTTTAGTGAGTTTGTTATATAATTTATTCAGATAAACAATTAAAATTTTTAAGTTTTAAATAAAATAATACAGAACACTTTCTTGCTTACAAAAGTTATAATAGCAGAGTAAGAAAGAAAAAGCAAGTTATCAGAATAAATTTCAAACCCTAAGCACTATCAGAGATCATAGGATTACACAAGGTATATTATCAATTGTAGTTCTTAAAATAATGCATAGAAGAAGATAGTGTGTTGGCCTTCTACAAATTGAGAGCATGTCTACAAAATTATCTTATTTAGTTTTCTGACAAATCAGTTTGACAGCATAACTCTAAGATTGATCCCTAATCAGTTGTCAGAATCATATCAGTGTCAGGAATTATAGTTTAGAAACCAAACCAATTTGAATTATTTGGGTAAGTCACCAATTAAAAAGTTTAATTTTTTGACCATATAGATATTTTACAATAAAAACTAAAGGATTTGATTTATATTCTTAATGAGATGATTCATTCTACAAAAATATGCAAAAAGGGTAATTATCCCAGCCCATTATGACCGAGAATAATTGGTACTTTAATATCTTCAAAATAAAAAGGTATAGAAAAGTATTTTATTTTTTGGATCATACCCAGTGGTACTCAGGACTTACTCCTGGCTCTGCAATCAGGGTAAGGCTCCTGGTAAGGTTCGAAGACCACAGAGGGTTTCAAGTATTGAACCCTAGTTGGTCATGTACAAGGCAAGTAAGTGCCCTGCCAGCTGTGTGTACTATCCCTCTGGCCCCAAGAAGTAGTTTTAAAAGATTTAGTAAAAGACCCTCAAACTGGTTAATAACTTAGAAAACAAGAATTATTACATAGTATGGATTGAAAATCATAAAAATCAAATGGCCAAAAAGAACATGAAAAAGTGTTCTACATCACTAATCATTGGGGAGATGCAAATCAAAACAAGGACATATCATCTCATACCAGAGACTGACATACATCAAAAGAACAGAACAACCAGTGGTGGCATGGATGTAGGGGAGAAAGAGACTCTTCATTGTTATTGGTGGGAATGATGACTGGTCTAGCTCTTTTGCAAACAATATGGACATTCCTCAAAAAATAAGAAACTGAGCTTCCAAATGACCCAGCAATACCATTTCTGGGAATATACCCCAGGGAACCAAACATATAATGCAGAAAAGTCATCTGCACTTCTATGTTCATTGCAGTGCTAGTCACAATACCCAGAATCTGGAAACAACCTGACTGCTCAAGAACAGATGACTGAATAAAGAAACTATGGAACATCTACCCAGTGGCATACTACATAGCCACCAGGAAAAATGATGTCAAAAATGGACTTCATTTTGCTTATAAATGGACATGGAGAGTATCACGCTGAGTGAAATGAGTCAGAAGGAAAGAGACATACAGAGTTACATTCATTTTTAGGATATAAAAAGAACACAGCAGGAAATTATGTTTTATTTTCAATACCCAAGGATAGTAGAAACAAGGGCTAGGAGGACTGGCTCATGGCTTGAAGTTTGCTCCAAGTGGTGGAGGTGGTGGAGGCAGTTAGGAGAGAGAATTCCACTATGGCAGTGATAGCTGGAAATGATCACTTTGGACATGATCTGAGTGCTGAAGCAGGTAGAGATAATACTATAACCTTTTAGTACCTGTATTACAGACCATAATGTACAAAAGGAAAGAAAGAGACAGAGAGAAACTGAGAGAGAGAGAGAGAGAGAGAGAGAGAGAGAGAGAGAGAGAGAGAGAAAGAAAAGTGCTTGCCACAGAGGCAGTCTGGGGTATGTAGGGTGGAGGGAGGGAAAATGGGGACACTGGTGGTGGGAAATTTACACTGGTGATGGGTGATGGAACACTATATGAGTGAAATCAAATCATTAACAACTTTATAACTGTGTATGTCACAGTGATCCAATAAATAAATTAATTAAAAAAAAGAAAAAACTGGCTCACTTAAAAGAGAAAATAAAAAAAGAAACAAAAGAAAAACTTCCAGAAGATAACTACATTATACCTTGGTATAAAAACATATCTAAAGAATGCACAATCTATATCGTAATTTACATATTATTTTTCTTGGTGAGTTTATCTGACATAGATATTACTATGCTCCTTAACAATAATGTTATATGCTCTAAATTTCATTTTGTTATTTTAGTATAAAATTAAGATACTCAAATAATTATGCAATTAAAAATTATCCACTATTTCAGCTGTCTTTATCAAAGTAAATTTTTCAATATAAAATATAGGATATTAATAAATTAGATTAGGGCATTGGTCAAATTTACCTTATTAGTGGCTGGTGTAGTGCAACCAATGATGCATGTATTGTAACAGACACAACTGAAAGGTGGAAATAATCAAACATAACATTAGCGTGATGATGAAGGCCTCTATGAAGGCTAAAGTGCAGTTTCAATGTGCGGCTACTTATTAGTTGCAAGGCGTTCAGATCATCTGCCCTATAAAAAGCAACACATTTGTGTATAAGGTATGGAGTACAAAGTAAAAGTCAGTATTTTATCATTTTAATTATCAGAACAGTTAGGCACTGAGTTATTTATTTTTAAACTTAGAATGAGGATAAATTTTAAGGTAGCATATGGTACTCAGAATGTGAAATGTAACAACAAAAAAATCCTACCTTTAGTTTTGATCAGTCCATGATAAGGAATGTTTCCTCACTGAAGTCCCTATACAAGTCCTTTATGTTTTATTTTTATTTGTTCACTGGCTTTACTTATTTTCTGTTTTATGGGCTACCTCTGGTGATGCTCAGGGCTCCTTCCTGGCTGGTGGTGTTCAGGAGACCATATGGGTGCTGGGGATGGAACCAGGTTGCCCACAAGCAAGGCAAATGTCCTACCAGTGTTGTCTCTCAAGCCCCTACAATGAGTCTTTTTTAATACTTGAGGAATTACTCTCATCCTATACTTTACTTACTAATTATAATGCTACAGCATCACTTGTATCACTTGTCTTGCCGTTCATCATCAATTTGCTTGAGCGGGCACCAGTAACATCTCCATTATGTCCTGTCTCATGCTAGTAGCGCACAAGGGTATCTGCTTGCTCCAGGAACATAAGAGCCTCAAACCATTATATCAGGTCATGGGAATGAGGTCTATAATTGTTACTGGTATTTGGCATATCAAATACAACACGGGTAGCTTGCCAGGCTCTGCCGTGTGGGTGGCATACACTTGTAGTCACCTCTAAATCCAGCATTTATTGATGAACTGCGTGGCTGCAAGCGGCCACGCGAGCCGGGTGTGATCAGCTCCTCTACATACAGTTACAGCATAATACAAGTAAAATTTTATTACAATCCTCTCAAGGCTAATTAAAATTGTTTTTGGGCCACATTCAGTAGTGCTCAGGGGTTATTCCGGACTCTGTACTCAGGGATCACTCTTGGCAGGCTCAAGGGACAATATGGAGCGCTAGGGATGAGCCGTGTACAAAGGCAAAGGTTCTACCTGCCCCCCAAATTGCTCTGCCCTCCCAAATTATTTTTCCGCTACAAAATTTTGTTATTAAATGCTACACTAAACAAGCTAGCCACTGGCTGATGTTTACTGTAGCTACTTAGTCCATAGCTTGCCACATACAAAAAAAAAATCATAAACATTTCAGCTTACTCTACTTATAGTATTCTGATCTGGCTTTAAAAAGAACCCCTTGGGTGAGAGAGACAAGTAAGTTCCCTGCCTTGCAACCTGGGTTCAAGCACAGACAAGAGTGATCCCTCAGCACAGAGCTAGGTATTAGCCCAGAGCACCATGGGGGTATGGCCCAAAACCCAAAAATAAATAAAATAGGGGGCCAGAGTGATATCACAGCAGGTAGGCACTTGCCTTACATGTTTGATCCCTGGCATCCTATATGTATGGTCCCTCAAGCACTGCCAGGAGTAATTCCTAAGTGAAGAGTCAGGAGTAACCCCTGAGCCTAGCCATGTATGGACCCCAGGCCAAAATCAAACAAACAAACAAACAAATAGATAAATAAATAAATAAAACAGAGTCACTTAAGGAATTCATTGTAATAAATATTATAGAGAAGTAGCAGCTACCATGTAAAAAAACTCATTCCTTCAAATAGCAAAGAATATATCTCAAATAAACCTTTATGTAATATTATTTATATACATGTTTACATAAATGCTTAATATACATGTAATCTGAACTGATAATTTCCAAGAATTAAAAAAAATTCACTATAGTAATGGATTTCATATATTTTGGGGGGAGGAGGTGCCACCTCAGTCGTGCTTGGGGGGTATGAGGGTCACTCTCAGTGACACTTGATACTCAGGCTGGTAGAGCAGGCCTGGCTAGGTGCTACTGCTCAGGCCACTGGTTCAAGGAACCTCACGTGCTCTAGTGCTTTAAACAATCTCCTTGGCTCCTCACATCACTATTTTTTAAAATTATTGTTGGGGCTATGCCTAGGAATGCTAGGCATAGAGGCACACATAGGCAGGGATAAAACTGAGGGCCTTGCACAGGCAAGGCATATGCTCTAGCATTTAAGCCACATCCTTAACTGATCATTGTTTTAAACAAATGCAAGACGGCTTTAAAATAAATGACATGTCCAGATGTGTAAGTAGGTTCAGATGGCCTTTCCTAACCGTTTCTCAAGAGCTCTAGAAATCTAATAAACTACAAGTAACAGTAAGTGTGAGTTATCGGTCTTAACAACTCTCTGATTTTAGAAAAATATCCTGTCTGTAGAAGGCATCACTATAGTCTGATTTTTATTAATAGGAGTTCATGAATGAGAATAGGCAAAAAAAGCAAACTGATTTATTCTCATACTTCCCCAAAGATCTAAGTCGTCCAATAAAGAGGGGACACATTAGATTCTAAGAAGAAAATGGGAATCTAATATCAAAGTTATGAAAAACTGAAGATTTTGAAATTATTTGATGAGCCTACTTACGAATAATCTCCATCTGTGAAATGTAGATCCAATAATAACAGAAAACTTATATCCTCAAGGGTTTCTTCGATCTACAGAGATATTATAAAATGAGATATTTTTGATTATTTATAGAAAGAAATAAGACTTGAAGCTTTAAAAAAATACTTTTCTGAAAATATATGTGGAGATATTTACCTTTTTTTCATCCAACAACATTTTAACTTTAAAGATCATAACATCATTTAAAATAACTTCCTCGTTTTTATATAGAATTTGAAATGTTTTACTGCAAATCAGAGAGTCATGAACTGAAGCGGGAAATGCTAACGTCATACCTAAAAGAGATAAGATATGGGATTAATAGGTTAAAGGCAAACTGTAAGACTAGTTATACTTAACAGCTGTACTTAAACTACACGCTTGATGCCATGACAATCTTATCACATATATTAGAACATTTCTGAAAGTTATTCATTTCTATGACAAATAGCAACTAAATAACTACATTATAACCATTATAAAATTGTTACAAAACTTAGCTTAATTTTAGAAGGTATATATTAGAATATCTCAAGGTAGATTATTTCAAGAATAAACAATTAAGTGAACAATTGATCAAACACGACATTTGGTTTCCCATAGCTGCACAGTAAACAAATTGGTGGGTCTTTGTCCTGGTTGCTGGGAGGTAACCTTTAAATCCTTGGAAAAAAAGAACTTGGCTGGCCTTTGTCAGGGCTTCCGGGAGGAGGTCTCAATCCCTGGAATTTCCTAATGACTGGTATGAGTCTGCTATTCATGGGGGCCCTGTTAACTTACACTGATGAGGTGATTAAAGGTGGGGGCCTCTCCTTATGATAGGAGGACCTAAGATGGGTACTGGTTATATCAGCAAGACCTACTATGTGACTAGGGTTGGGGCTTTGAGGCACATGATACAAGCATGACTGGAGCTGGAAGCTGAGTCACCTGGGCAATGCTTCAATCCTACCTATGCAATGAAATGCTGAACTCTGCAGCCGGGGAGAACATTTCTACCTAAGTGCCATCTTTTACGGATTGTGATACTGATAGAGCTGGTGGGTGATGCATACTGATTCTATAAGGGATAGAGAAAAGGAAATTTTAAAATCTGGGGACTTCCCCTTTAGCTATGTATCTCACCCTTTTGATGGCTCAAGTTTATATCCTTTCGTAGTATGGGTCTAGTAAGTAGAGAACCCAGTAAGTATTCAGTAAGTAGGGGACCTTCTTGAATTTTATGAGTTGTTTTAGCAAACTGCTAAAACTGTTAGGTAACAGGAAACCCAAATTTGATCAAAAGTGATTAACTTATAGCCTCCTGATCTTCCAAATGCGTCTGAAATGAGAGTGGTCCTGTGGAATATCACAATTGGGCCCAGAGTACCCAACATCACAGTTGACCTGATTACAACACTTTAACCAGTTTTCAGGCCCAGCACCAACTTCTTTTGTTATACCTGTGGAAAATTCCCATTAAGTGTGGCAAAAGGAAGTTCAGCTTCCACTTATGTTATATCTCAATTTAAAAACTAAAATTTGGGGGCCAGAAAGATAGTACAGCAGTCAAGGTCCTTGCCACAGAATGTAGTTGACAAAGGCTTGATCCCTGGCACGCCGCTTGGTTCCTGAGCCTCCCTAGGAGTGATCTCTGAGCACGAAGACAGGAATAAGCCTGGGCACTTCCAGTGTGGCCCAAGCCCAAATACATTTTAAATAAATCAGACCACCTACAACACTTATGCTAATGATACGGTTTGGCTTGGTAAAAACGGAATGGAATTTGCTAGGAAAAAAAAATCAGCAAAGCGGGTTTCAGGTACAATAAACTACACATACACATGTTTTTGTTTTCAAGACACTGGTAAAAGCAATAGAGAAAAAATAACTTGAAAATATGAGGGACTTACTTGAAAGTATCTGGGACAATTTGTTTTGGTTATATGCAAACACTATAACAAAACATAGGGGCCTTGAAAAACCATACACTTTGCTATCAGAGGGATCCTAGAATCAATCATCTGCGAATTCCAAGGGATGACTGTATCATTAACTATTGTCACCATGCTGTATGGTATGCTCCATAACATATACTTTATAACTGGAGACTGTACCTTCCTGACACCCTTCATCATTTTAACTTCCTCATTCCCTTTTCACCCAGTCAACAAAAAATACAATATACTTTTTTGTATCTATGAGCTTGGTTTTACTTGCTTGTGTTTTTAGATCCCAAACGTAAACAAAACCATAGTATTTATTTTTCTGTATCTGACTTATTTCAATGATAACTATGCCTTCCAGGTATTCCATAGTGTCACACATTGAAAAATTACATTCATATTTATGGCTGAAAATTATTTCATTGTGTGTGGATAAGTATGTTCATTATTTTTTGCTCAAAAGCAAAAAGAAAGCTAAATATCAAAACATCAACATAACTTCAAAATAAAAAAGATGATCTCAATAGGTAGTTTTTTTAGAGACATCATACAGATGGATCAATAGGCACATGAAATGTATAGACATGAAAAAGTACATACATACATCTTTATTATTTCTTGATTGCCTACTAAAATAATTCTCCAGTAATATGAATATATACCTTTTTATTTAATGTTTCATTTTCATGATATAACAGCTACAGATCACAAGGTAGTCATGATGGAATAGTGTGTGTAGTGCTGCATATTGAACCATCCCTCCCCACCCCCTATACACATACACACATGACAAGCCCCATACAAGAGCCACACCCTAAACCCTTATTCAAAAAAAAAAATTTAAGAACCTCAATAGTTTTCTAAAGTGGCTAGACTAATTTATTTCACCACATCTTAATTTTGGTTACTAGGTATTCCACTAGAATATCTCACTGTATTTTTAAGCACATTTTCCTGATAATTAACATCTTTTCAGGTACCCACTGCCATCTGTATGTATACTTCCAATCACCTATTCAGATCAAATATCCATTTTAAAATGGAATTTGCTTTTCATTTTTCCCCATTGAGATGCATGAGGCTTGTTCTGTGTTTTAATATGTACTACATAATATTATCCTGTTAAGAGTAGCAGTTAATAAGGCATGAGCAAGGGGTTGGTTAGTGTACTCAGAGGACTGTTCCCACTCGCCTCCTTTACCCCCTCAACTCCCCGCCCCATCCCTTCAGAATGCTAACACAGACAGGGCAACTGCCCAGAACCTAAGCACCCTGGGGTGGGGATACCAAGTCTGAGAATGTCAAAAACAGGACACTTTTTAGAAATGGTTCTTCCCGAGGAGTGAAAGGGTCCCCAAGCAGTGAGATCCTATCACCAGACGGTAAGATCACCTGTGGAAAGGACTTTCCAACTCTGAATGCAACATAGCAGAGGAAAAAATATGGAAACAACCAAAGTTGGAAAGAAAGGGAAAATGGTGAGCTGAAACCCATGAAGTCATATAGTATGGCTGCTACACACTTCTTAGGTCAGTCTACTCTGAACATCTCTCCCACATCGTCCTATTTTCCTTTCTTTTTTTCTTAATAAAACCTATACATAGCCAGCAGAGGATCTGAATGAATTTTTTCTCTCTCAGGGAGACCAAGGCCAAAACAACACAATGAGTATGTCTATGAAATTAAGAACTACACATACCTTTGCATTGTTTTTATTTACAAGTAAGCACTCAGCAGAGGAGCTGATCACAGCCCGCTAGTCACAGACCCACCCTGAAGCAGTCTTTTTCAAGCCCAGCTCAGGTACACTGATCCAGAGACTCACATACACGGGGGGCAGAGCTGCTACCGGCTCTCCCTGTGCCCAGTTGATCACGAGGGGCCCAGGAGGGAAGGCAGGTTCTAGCCCTGGCCCACCACCCCAGCAGAGCCTTGCAAGAAGCTAGAGGACCCCCCCATACCATGAGGGCCGCCATTTTCCACATCCCCCCCTCTTTCAGAGCTCCACCCAGCAGAAGAGCGGATCACACCCTGGCTCAATAAATGCATCAATAAATGCTCAAGATTAGAGGTGACTACAAGAGTATCCCACCCGCACAGCAGAGCCTGGCAAGCTACCAGTGTCGTATTTGATATGCCAAATACCGTAACAATTATAGACCTCATTCCCATGACCTGATGGAATGGTTTGAGGCTCTTTATGTTCTTGGAGCTAGCAGATGCTCTTGGGCTATGCTAGTATGTGACAGGACATATGGAGATGCTACTGGTGCCCACTCAAGCAAATCGATGATCAATGGGAAGACAAGTGACAAATGACAAGTGACAAGCACTATGTCTTATATAAAATGGACTCAATAAGTATTTACCGAATAAACTATTCTTAGATTGTAGAAACAAATTTATTTACATTTATTAATCAATGTTGTTTTTTTGAGTCAAAACACTTTTATTTTTAATTTCCAAATGTTTGCTAGTTTTTCATGTTTCTGAATGTGATTAATTTGTATTTTCAGAGCATCATAGCCTAAGAGGACAGTCAACATAATTTCTAGCGACTTGATTTTATGAAGCCATGTTTTGTGACCCAGCATGTGGTCTGCCCTGGAGAGCACCTAGAAGCTGATTCGTTGATCTTTGTTGACACTACCCCTCCATGAAGATAGGATTACTTTTGAATATATAAGGAGACTGACTTGAGGTGCATGCATCCACTTTGGTGGGAGATTTGGGCATGGTCGGAGTTCTGACCAAGAGCTAGAGGTCAGGGGAATCCTATTATCTTGGATTGTAGCAGCGGAGTTAGTTTTAGTAAAAAGCTTTTTAGAACTATACTAAACTCCTGAGTTTTCATCCATTACCCACCGGTCTCAGAGGTAGAAGGGAACTTGTTTCCTGACATTGTTCGGGACCCCAGTGGCTCCCTGACAGCCTGTCATTATCCTTATGCATGAGTTCTTAATGGAATAAGCCCTTGACTGTTAAGAAATGACTTTTCCTATCTCCTATATCTTTTAAAAATTGAAAGTCTACAATGTCTAAGGCAAGCATGGCCACCCTGGTCTTTTAAAGGGAATTGTTAGCCTGTAATGTTGCGTTCCATCCATTGACTGTTTGCTGGGACGCCAGCCTGTTTACCCTCTTCAGTTGTGTTTCTTGTAGGCTCAGTTTCCTGATCCGTCTGTCACTCTGTCCTTTGATTAGTGAGTTCTGGTCACTGAAAATCAGTGAGATTACTGAGAGAAAGAATTTATTGCTACTATTTTGTAAAAATTATACAATTTTATGACATGCATTTGGCTTTTAAAGAAGCTACTTTAATGCTTCCTGCAAAACTAGACTCAAGGCTATGGACTACACTGTTGTTTGTCCATGAAACTTTCTAACATTCCTTCAAATATGAGTAATCTAGTTGCTGAAAGGACTCTGGGTGGGATTCATTTCACTGAGTTTTAAAACTATATCCCATCACTCTCACTCTTTTTTCTTGTATGTAATCTTATTTGATCTGCTGCAACTCTTACGGGAGTTTCTTTGAGTGTTAGTTCCTTCTTTGGTCTTCCTGCTTTTTTGTATCTTATCTTTGTTTTTCCCATTATGATTTTACTGTGTCTGAGTATTTCTATGTGGGTGTTCTGCTCAGACCCATCAAGTCTCTGAGTATGGGTGCCTGCACTTCTCAGTTCTCGGAAATCCCTACCCATGATTTCTTTGCCTGGTGCGACTGCATTGAATTCACCTTCCTGTTCCTCTGGAATTCCTCCTGAATTTATCTCATAATTCCCTGTGTGCCGTTCATTTATTTTCAAACTTTCTCCTCCTCTTGTTTGCTAGAGGTTTGCTTCATCTCATTTTGAAGCTCACTGATCTTTTCTTAGCTGCTGCTGGTCTGCTGCTGAGGTCTTCCATTAAGGTTTTTCTACTTCATCACCATACTCTTCAGTTTTGTCATTTCTCATTCTAATTTTCAATTTCCACTTATAATTTCTTTAGGTTTATTGACTACCTATACAATCATTTATTTGAACTCATTAAACAACTTCATCTTGGCAACTCTTTAGTCATCAGAGGTTTTAGAGATGGTTGGTAAACTTGCAGCAAATGATAGTTGATCTTATTGTTGTCATAGCTGTCCTTGTCGTCATCGTCCTCATCATCATCATCATCATCATCATCATCATCATCATCAAACAACTCTAAGTATTCTGGTCTTTGGGTTCCCCTCCCTGACCCAGGGATGTGAATTAGTTAGTAGTGAAGGGTCAAGCTTCTCTTTGAAAGAATGTCTGCCATAGAGAGACTCTGATGCATGGGGGAGAGCTGCCATCCGGCTCTCCCCTACCTCAGCTGACCATGAGGCTCCCAGGAAGCGAGAGGGGTTTTGGGAGTGGGCCCATCACCTCTGTAGGGCCTCGGAAGCAGCTGGATGAGACTCGTTTACCACAATAGCCACTATTTTTCTGGTCCGGACCCCATAGCTCATCAGCAAGAGAGATGCTGATCTCAAGACCAGCTCAGAGCAGCCAAGTTCAAGCCCAGGTAGGCAGCTCTTGGAGGTGGAAGTCACCTGGCATTCCTGGAGATGGAGCTGGGGTCCCCATTCCCCTCTTTGGACACATCCCGGGGCCTGGTAGCCTTGCCCAGGGGCTCTTGACCACCATGTAGAGACTCAGACACGTGGGGGAGAGCTGCCATCCGGCTCTGCCCTAGCTCAGCTGACCATGTGGTTCCCAGGAGGCAAGATGGGTTTTGGGAGTGGGCCCATCACCTCTGTAAGACCTTGGAAGCAGCCAGAAGAGATTCGCTCCCCCCATAATAGCTGCCATTTTTGTAGTCCGGACCCCACAGTTCATCAGAATTAACGCAAGAGAGAGACACTGATCTCATGACCAGCTCTGAATAGCTCAGAGCAGTCGAGTTCAAGCCCAGGTAGGTAGTTCTCGGAGGTGGAAGTCACCGGGCATTCCTGGAGATGGAGCTGGGGTCCCCATTTCCCTCTCTGACCAGTCCCAGAGGCCTGATGGTCCCGTTCATGCACTGCCTCGGGGCTCTCGGCCATCATGCAGAGACTCAGACGCATGGGGGAGAGCTGCCATCGGCTCTCCCTGAGTCTGGCGGCAGTGCAGTACATCAAACTAGTGGAACAAATCATGTTCTAGAATATATTACAATCCACAATGTGTAAGAAAGGGAAGCAAGAAGGAGAGAGAGAGAGGGAGGAGAGAGAGAGAGAATGAGAGAAAGGAGATAAAGAACCCGCCATGGAGGCAGGCTGAGGGAAGGGGAGGGAGGTGGGGACACTGGTGATGGGAGATGGACACAGGTGGAGGGATGGGTGTTGGAACATTGTAGAACCAAAACTTAAACATGAATATCTTGTAATTGTATATCTAACGGTGGTATAATAAAATATTTTTTTAAAAAAAGAATGTCTGCCATAAACAGTTTATTTTAAAAGATATTTCCTTTCACATATAAGAAAAATTACAGACAGTTCATATTTCAGAATAATAAACAATAATTAGTATCAGAGACTGACTAGAGACTGAATTAGTAAAATGACTAAATTTGGACATAAGTCACAGATCCCAGGAAAGGTGCTTAATAAAAAGAAAACTGAAGCAATCTGAGAATATGTTCACAACACCAAACAAAAATTGTATAAACATAGGGCCAGAGCCATAGCAGAGAAGAGGGCATTTGCCTTCCATATGGCCAAACCAGGTTCAATCCCCAGCATCCCAAATAGTCACCCACACACCACCAGGAGCAATTCCTGAGTGCAGAACCAGGAATAACCTCTGGGCTTTGCTGGGTGTGATCCAGAAAACCGAACAACAAATTGTAGATTGTATAAACATTGAAAGAAATAGAATCTGCATGAGGGTCGACTGATAAAACTTATAGGAGAACCCACCACCATCTCTGGGAGATTCATTTACTTTATGGAATTAGAAGATACATTTGATTTGAAAGCTTACGGAGTGCCGAGGGAGAACCTAAGAGGGGCAAGGAGTTATACCTTGAGAAAACAGAGTGGTAAGCCAAAACCCTACATTATCAGACTTAAAATTCCATTCTTAACTACATCTAACACAAACACATAACCCTCCAATCCCCCAAGTGAGAAAAGAAACTACTGCATTATAGGAATGCTATGATATATCAAGAATGAAAAAAATTCTCTTATCCTAAACTCAGATAATGAAGTGATAAAATACTTTAGACAGCTAAAGTCATCATATACTTCTAAATAAGTTCATAAGACATTCTAAATGGGTCTTTTTGGGTTACACCCAGTGATGCTGAGGGGTTATTCCTGGCTCTGCACTCAGGAATTACTGCTGGTGGTGCTTGGGAGACCCTATGTGATGTTGGGGATTGAACCTGGGTCAGCCGTGTGAAAAGCAAATGCCTACCTGCTTTTATCATCCAAGCTCATAGTCTTTTTATAAAAAGGAAAGGCACTCTACTCTGAAGCAAAAAAGATATTAAAAAATAAAACCACATAAAATGGGGCAAAGATGACTAATAAGGGGGTCTCAGATTAAATTTAGTCACTTGTCACTTGTCATTCCGTTGTTCATCGATTTGCTCCAGCAGGCACCAGTAACGTTTCCATTCGTTGGGAATGAGGTCCATTATTGTCACTGTTTTTGGCATATCGAATATACCATGGGTAGCGTGCCAGGCTCTGCCGTGGTTCTGGGTTTATCCCAGGGGGCACAGTCTTTTTCTATGTCAGACCATCTAGGACCCACAGGGCAGAGCCCTGGGTATAGACAAGCCTGTCTCCTGTCTGCCACCTGACTACGCAGCCAGGCACCGCAGCCACACCTGCAACACCTTGAGGGCAGGCCAGCAATATTAATACTATATTTAAAAGGGGAAATAAGCTTATAATAAACTCAGTTGTAAACTACATGGTAACCTCAAAATAAAAATTTTTTAGAAGATACTAACAAGAGGAGGCAAATGGAAGTCAACAATAGACCAAAGGTTACTGAAGTGAAAAAAAATAAGGGAAAACCAAAGAAAGAGACAAACAGCAATAACATCTAAAACCCAAGAAAATGGCAATAAATTTGTAATGTCAATTTTTTCCCATTTTGATAGAATTAATGCCCCACTCAAAAATGCAGAGTGGCAGGATGAATCAAACATTAAAATCTAAGCTTATAGGAGACACAGGTGGATTTTCACAATAAATATAGGCTTGCAGAGTAAAATACTGGAAAAGTCACTGAACATACAAGCAAATCACAGCCTAAAAACAGCAAGGACAATCAAATTTGTACTGACAAAATAGCATTAAACTGAAAAAGGTAATAGCAGATAAAGATAGGATAGATTACACACTGAAAAAGGGATCAGCACATCAGAAGTATTTCACTTTTGGAACCAGAGTGATAGTCCAGTGGGTAAGGAGTTGGCCTTGCACGTGGCCAACCCAGGTTCAATCCCTGTTATCCTATATGGTCCATCTAGCACAGCCAAGAGTAATTCCTGAGTGAGGAGACAGGAGGCTATAACCCCCCAAGAAAGTATTTCACTCTTATCAACAAATAAGAAAATAAAAGGAATGCAAAGTAACTATGAATTTACCTGAAGAGAAATACAACAGTAGTTAAAAACTCTGGAAGAGTGAGTGAAGGGGACAGTGTTTGGGTCACACCCAGCAGTGTTCAGTATCGCTATCCCTGATTCTATGCTCAGGGATACTTCTAGCAGTCCCTCTCCCTGAGCATATGTGGTGGCAGGAATTAAACTGGGGTCAGCTGTATGCAAAGCAAAGCAAGTGTCGTACCCCTGAGTCTTGGGCCTGCTGAACATTTTCTTTTAAAACTTGTTTTTTCTTATTGTGGCACAGAGAGCACAGACAGTGAAAGAGTGAAGAGGATAAAACCCAGGATTTCACACACACACACACACACACACACACACACACACACAAACCCACAAAGTAAACCCAGACCTCAATGACACAGTGATAGTCTCTGACAGTCTTTAACAGTCACAGTGAGAGTAAACTCTTTATTAAACTATTAAACAATAGGTCTGGAATTTGATATTAACCAGCACTTTCATATCTGCAATATGCTAAAAATAATTCTAAATATTTCAAATTTTCAGAAAAATTTTAAATTTCAAAACTGAAGTCTGCTCAAATTAGCTTAGAGTTAGGTACATTTTATTATTTTAGTTTTGGAGGTATAATTCATCATACAAATACATAACTCTCTAGATAATTCACTAACCATTTTATTTCCTAATTATGATGAGAAAATCAAACACAAGGAAGGCAGAAAATAATATAATGGATTATGTTAGGCATCAGTTTTGGCTTAAAAACGTCAAGGCTGGTGTCTCTCTCCCACTATGTTGCCTTTGAGCCTTTGTTGCTACCGTGCTGTGTATTTTTAAGTCCCATACGAGAGAGAATACTGAATATATTCCTTTCCCTCTGACTTTCTTCCTTTAGGATGGTATCCTCTAGTTCCACCTATGTCAGTACACATTACATGATTTTATTCATTCTTAGAGCTTCATAGTAATCTACTGTAAATATATACCACAACTTCTGGATCCATCCCTCAGTAATTGGGTGCTTGGGTTGTTTCCATATTATACAATTGATTGGGGGGGGGTTTGAAGGAAGGAAGAAAGGGGTCTTGGGATTCTTGGGAGAGGGAGAAGGAACAGTGGTGATGGGTATAGTGTTGGAATTATGTCATGAGAAGCCATTATTAGTAGCATTGTAAAACCCCAGAATCTCCACAAAGTTTTTTTTTTTTTTTAAGGCTGGTGTCTCTAAAAACAGTATTGGGGAAACAAAGGTATGGCAGGTTTATTTCATATCTTCCTCCGCTGTCCTCAGGTTGTTTTCTAATTAAATGTTTGTCTCTCCCTGCCCCCCCCCCAAAGTGGTTGAGAAACATTCTCAAGAGAATGAGGTCAGGAGAAACAGCCTTGTGTCCTCCCATGGAATCAACACAAATCAAAAAAACTGAAGGGAGGAGCAGAGAAACAGTACAGCGAAGAAAGGTGCTTGCCCTGCACATGGTCAAACTGAGTTCAATTCCTGGCACCCCGCATGGTTCACTGAGTAACACCAGGAGTGATTTCTATACTTGGAGCCAGAGTAAGCAGGTCCTGAGCACTGCCAGGAGTGCTAGGTCCCACACTGAAACAAAAAAACTTCAAGAGAGCAAGAGTATCCTACAAGGGGCCATGTCGAGAGAAGTCACTGGAGAAAACAGTTAGCGCCTCAAGGAGACTCATTCTGCAAAAAGGAAAAAATGCAGACAAGTCCACAAGTAAGGAATGATTCCCCCTTGGTGGACAGTAGGCAGAAGCAGAAAGAAAAAAGGGACTGGCAAAGTTCAGAAAATCGATACTGAGCAGAAAATGACAACCTAGTATAGGAGGGGGCTGGAAACAAAGGGACTTACATAACAACAGCTTTATCCTAGCACTGAGTCAAAAAACAGGGATGAAGGCATTCGAAACAGTAGGCTGCTACTCTCAGCAAGAGCTGGAAGTAGGCATTAGAAGTGATCAAGGACCAATAGGATTGCTGTTTGGGCTCCCCCTGAGTTTATAGTCCAGCCCTACCCAAAGCCTACTGACAGTACTCAGGAGTTGGACTTGTTAAATAATAAAAAGTGCAACCTCACCTGGCCTCAAAGGGAGCAGCCACTGGGGAGGTGTGTTCCACACATCATAGCTGTCAAGGCCCTCCCTGAGAGGTTCAGTCTTGACTGCACCCAGACAAACAGCTTTGGCTCCACACTGCTAAGCTTCAACCTTCCAGTTCCAGAATTGGTATAATCTGACAGGCTTGTAGCCCCAACCAGCTCAGAACCAAAGACTCTGCCATAGTGGGCAGAGACCTCAGCATCAGACTTAATCTCCAACCTAAGCTTGAGAACAATGAGTAACTACAGGAATAATCCCTGAAAGTATAACCTTTGTGAGGACAATGAGTCCCACCCATCAGGGCAGGGTTCAGCACAGCCATTCCAAACTGGTATAAATAAACACAATAAAAATTCCCTGTAAAGGGCCTGGAGAGATAGTACATTGGGCAGGGCATTTGCCTTGCACACAAGGGACCTGACTCCAATCCCTGGCATCCTATGGAGTCCCCCTCCCAAGTCTACCAGGAGGAATCCCTGAGACCCAAGATAAAAGCAAGCCCTGAACACAGCCAGGTATGACCTACCTCTGAATCAAATGGTTCAAAGAGAAAACTGAAGAAAAAAAAGATTCCTCAAAACAAATGAAAATAAAAAGCAAAACTAATCAGAATGTTCATAGCAATTAGGCTTATATTATGTAGCAGAAAAAACTTAAATCAACAGCTTGAAAAAAATAGAACAAATGAGTCCCAAAGTAAGTAGGATGAAGGAAATGGCAAAACTCAGATCAAAAATAAAACAGAAATCAAGAATATGATACAAAGGGAGAAGTAAAACCAGGAACAGGGTTTTGGAAAGAAGAAGACTGAAAAACAATTAGGCACATGATGAAATAGAGAAAATTCAAATAAATCTGATTAGAGACAAAAAAGAGGAGAGATTACAACAGATGTCTTAAAAACACAAGGCAACAAGTTACTATTAACTCTACGCCACTAAAGTGAAGTACTTAGAAAGGACAAATCTTAAAATTTGACTCACAAAATCTGCCAAGATTGAATCAGAAGGACATAAAAGGCCTGAACAGATCAATTTAAACCAAAATTTAAGTTGTTCTCAAAAGTACAGATACAAAAGGGTTTACGAAAGTGAGTGAAGGCAAACCTTTAAGGACTTACTATGTAAACTCCTCAACAATTTCAATATATCAAGGAAGTAGGAATCCTATCTTATAGCATCAATTCGGCCACTATTCCCCTAATCATAAAAGCAGACAGATATTACTGAAAAGAAAATTATCCCTGATGAAGATCAGAGCAAAGATCCTCTCACCAAAATCTTAGGGCACCAAATCTAAGGAAATATCAAAAGGAACATAAACCATGATCAAATGGAATCATTCAGTTATGGACAGTTCAATATAGGCAAATCAACTTAATAATCCATATTAACTAAAGAAAAGAAAAAGCACATGATCAGAAAAAGCACATTGATACAGAGAAAGCTTTTGACATGATTCAAAATTATCTTGATATATCCACTCAGGGTAAACATATCCAATTTCCTGTTTGGGAGTGACAGCCTATTCCCTGTTTAGTATATTTCTAGGTATCAACAGAAATATACAGCAAACCTATAACCAACATCACAATGATGAAAAACTAAGTCTCTCTAAGATCACAAGGAAAAGATGTATCTTTCTTCGCTACAATTCAATGTAGGTTTGGAAGTTCTTACCATAGTAATTATGCAAGAAAAATAAACTACAGGGATTCAAGTTGGAAAAGAAATTAAACTTGAGCGCTGGGGAGGCTGGAACTCGGCTCGCCCGGGCCCAGCTGACTATGGGGCCCCGAGGAGGGCAGATGGGTTTTGGGAGTGGGCCCATCGCCTCTGGGGGCCCCGGAAGCAGCCGGATGAGACTCGCCCATCACACTAGCCACCATTTTCGCTGTCCGGACGCTGGGAAACTGCCTCACGACCAGATTAACAGAGCAAAACCAGTTCGAGCCCAGGTAGGCGGCTCCCAGAAGCGGGAATCACTGGGAATTCGTCAGATGGAGTCGGGTGCCTTTCCCCCCTCCATTTTGTCGAGCCTGGTGGCCCTGCCCAGGAGCTGCCCTGGGGGCCATCGGCCATAGCATGCAGAACCTCACAAGCGGCTGGGGAGGCTGGAACTCCGCTCGCGCCAGGCCCAGCTGACTATGGGGCCCCGAGGAGAGCAGATGGGTTTTGGGAGTGGGCCCATCGCCTCTGGGGGCCCCCCGGAAGCAGCCGGATGAGACTCGCCCATCACACTAGCCACCATTTTCGCTGTCTGGACGCTGGGAAACTGCCTCACGCACCAGATTAACAGAGCAAAACCAGTTCGAGCCCAGGACGCGTGGGCCTCTTGCGGCCGCGCGGTCCACTAAAAATAGTGAAACAGTAATGCTCTTTAATGCACTGCATTCCACGAAGAGCAGGAAAGTTTGGTGGGAAGGAGATATAAAGAGGAAAGAAATGACATACAGAACCCGCCAAGTAGTTGAGGTGCGGAGGGGGGGGAGGGAGGTGGGGACATTGGTGATGGGAGATGGGTTTGGGTGGAGGGATGTGTGTTGGAACACTGTGGAACCAAAACTCTACATGAGCATCTTTCAATTGTATGTCTAAAATGGTGTAATAATATTGGGGGGGGGGGAAATAATAAAATTAAATAAATAAAAAAGAAATTAAACTCTACTTGTTAATTTATGACAAGGGTACTGGTATGAATGAAGTGGAACAAGGAAAGCCTAATTCAATAAATGGTTAGGGAAAATGGGATAACCACATGCCCCCAAAAAAAAAATAAGAAAAAGAAAAGGAGGGTTCTGGAGAGATACTACCGTGGGTAGGGTGTTTGCCTTCCATGCAGCCAACTTGGATTCAATCCCTGGCACCCCATATAGTCCCTAAGCACTGCCAGAAGTGATCCCTGAGCAAAGAGATGTCTGAAAAAAGAGAGCATCCAAGTCTCTCTCAGTGATTCAACCTCTTTGCATCTACCCCCTTTCAAATACAAAAGCTTTAATTAAAAATGATATGATAGGATACTGAAACAATCCAACTGCCAAATGACAGATGAATAAAGTACTTGTGGTATATAATACACACAACTATGCACTTGTAAGAAAAGATAAACTCTTGAAGTTTGCTGCAACCTGAGAATGAACCTGCAGGGTATTAAGTAAGCAAAATAAGTCAGATGGAGATGGACAAATATCAGATGATCTCACCTCATCTTTGTATACAAAGAAACAAAACAAGGAAACTAGAAAATAATTATAAGCCCTTGATCTAGAAAACGCAAGACTGCAAAGCAGAGAGGAGGGGAAGCTGGAGGTGGGAATGGAGATGGACTAGCAGTACCATAAGGGCGGAGACAGAAGGTACTGGCACTCTGGTAGTGATGAGGTGCAGTAACTGAGCACATCAAGATCATAACAGTTAATAAGATTGTGATCATATTACCTAATCTATAATTATTACTTGAAAATAATGTATATTCTCAAATTATATACTATAAACTTTTAGCAGAGGGCCAGACAGACAGATCCACAGGCTGGAGTGTATGCTTTTCACACAATAAGCCTAGTTCCTAGCACTGCGGAGAACCCTGAATCATCAGAAGGAAATTATGAGCACAATACTTGGAAACTGCAACCACTGGAGATTTTAATTATACATATTTTGTAATCATATGTCAACTGTATATACAAATGTGTGGTATTTTTTAAATTACATATATCTTGTATGATTTTTTATCAGCCCTCTCTTAAGCGTTTTCATGGACCTTTCATATAAGTCATAAAACATTTCACTTGCTCATCATAAGAAACCTAACAAGGAGATGGGGACCTATAATCAAATGTATTTTATTGAGGCTTCAAGTATACTTCCCATAAGAATATTATAACTGTGCTCTTTACTATATTATATTTATAACTGAATAAAATCATTTATTAATAATCTATTGACCATCATAATATTACTTCAGATTTAGTTTTGAAATTTGTCCTTGGCTTACCTGTTGCACGTAACAAATTAGCTTCTACTCTGTGGGGGAACTCTAGGTGGAAGTTTCATAGATGCACGAATCTGGTAAAAACTAAAGCAAAACAGACAAAGAGATCATTTCAAAACATTTTGAAAAGCATTTTCAACCTATGTAATACTCCAATGACCATATATTAACGCCTATTAAAATATGAAGTTTATTTTAACACCAGTCACCCAAGATTGTAGGAAACATTATCAGGTCCACAGGGCGAATATTAACATGATATTCATCTAAAAGAGAAACCAGAATATATAAAGATGAAAAAAAAATCAAGGCGTTTCTAACATTATATGAAGAACATGGCAGGAAACAAAAAGCAAGGCTTCTTAATTTAATTTGCTCTCTTTTATAAAATAATATAACATCACTTTGAGAAAATAAAGGATAAAAATATTCCAGAGATTGGGCCTGATCTTGAATGAATTATTTTTGGTTTCATACTATTAAAGACTAAATAAATGTATGTTTTATATAAAATCCATTTTTAATGGCAACAGTTAACATACTTTTACTTCATTTTTCTATATGATTAAATATATATATGTACATATATATATATTTCAACTCTATTACAAACATTCAAGCAGAAAAGATGAGTTAAAAACATTTTATTTTATGGGGGAGGGACAGATCATGCCGAATAGTACTCAGGAAACCTTATACAATGCTAGGGATTGAAACAGGTTGGCCTCATGCATGGCAAGTGTTTTAACCTTATAATCTCTTCCTCTCTAGCTCAAAAAAACACTTTAGTAAATTGGTTCTTTATTATCACTTCACTGAAAGTCTATGTTAGGTAACAGAGGCAAGCTTTTCAAAACTCACACACATGTACATACACACAGGTCTGTAAAAGCTAAAATTACATTAAAAAGGACAATAGTAATTCTAGATGTATAGAGAACAATTGACTATTATGTTTAATTTTCTTTAAAATTTCCCCAAACATTAAATTCAATTTGCAAACAGTATAAAGATTATAACTTATTACTCTATTTCCAGGCCTACCTATTGCCTTGAAGAGAATAAATATATATATATATATAATTAAGTCAAGGCCAGGACTAAAGAGTAAATAGAAGTTTTAAAGGCCTAATTTATCCTTATAGCAAAATTCCATAATGAATAGATGACTAGTTCAGATTAAGATGATGTTAACCTGAAACACAAAATGACTGAATAAAAACAAAAGGTGTGACTACAGAAGTGACTAAGTGGTAGGATTCCTGTTCTGCAGGTTGAAGCCACATTTATAAAAATACCTGAATTAGCATCAGGGAAAAAACCTCCTTCACAAGTCTAAATCAACATCATTAACAATGCAGCAATTATTTTCAACGTCCGGACTCACACAGCTCATCAGATCCCCACCCAAGAGAGAAGCTGATTTCAAGCCCGGCTCACCAGAGCCCACACAACAGAGCAGTTGATTTCAAGCCCAGGTAGGCAATGTGTAGGCGGCGAAAGTCACTGGGCTTTCATGGAGATGGAGCTGGGGTCCCCCTTCCCGCCTCTGTCCCATCCGAGAGGCCTGGTGGACCTGCCCACGAACTGTTTCCGGGCTGATGGCCATGATGTAGGAACTCAGACACACAGAGCACAGCTGCCATCTGGCTCTCCCCAAGGTGTGGGGCCATGCGATACATCAAACTAGTGGAAAGAGAATTTGGTCAGATTCTCCCATAACCAACAATAGGGAAGAAAATGGATTTACCAATAATATTGTCATGTATGTGCTTTAACAGTCAATGTAATTAGTGCCAGCTGAGGGAGCAGGCATGGAGATTGGGAAGTGGGAAATGGGGAGTCTTTGATGGTGGGAACACACTGGTGGTGGGTGTTGAAGTATAAATCTTTCTATTAACAGTATTATGATAACCTTTATACTTTGTAAATCACGGTGTTTCAATAAAAATTTAAAAAATAAAAAAAATGCAGCAATTCTGGGTCATCAGTTAATAGTTTATGGAGACTTTTGTTAAGTAAAATAGTAATTTTTCCCAGTTTTAAAAAAAACTCTTCTTCCTCTCTTCCCTTTTCCTTTTCTCCCCTTTCCCTTTCATCTCTTCCTTCCCTTCCTTCTTCCTTCCTCATATTTTAGATTGTTATAATAATGTTATGGTTCACAGAATTGATGTACATATCATTGCATTTCACCAACAACAAAGTGCCTATGAACTTCCACTAGTGTCCCCATGACAATCTCCACCATCTGTCTAAGGTTCATAATCCATGGTTAAATGTTTATTATTCAATACTGCATACCACTGTGCTTTGTCTCTATTCCACAGACAAGTGAGATCATCTGGTATTTGTTTTCCCTCTAAGTCACTCAACATGGTATTCTCCTCTTCCACACACAATGCAACAAACTGCATTTCATCATTTCTTATAGATGCACAGTATTCCACTGTATACATATCCACCAGTTTCTTCATCCCTTTCATCTGCTGTTGGAAATTTGTTTTGTTTTTTCTTATTTGGCTACAGTGACATAGGAATGCATATATCTTTCAAATTAATGTTTTTTGGGTTATGGGTAATGCCAAAAAGCAAAATCACTGGGCCCTATGGGACTTCTATTCTGACTCGTTTGAGAAGTCTCCTTACTTCCTTCCATGGAGGCAGAAACAGATGGCATTCCCACTAACAGTAAATGATGATTTTTCACCAAACAACTGCTTGTACTAGTTCTTTCCCTATCTTTGTGACATATATCGTTCTCACTGATGTGAGATGGTATCTCATTATTGTTTTGATTTGCAGTTCTCTGATCGTAAGTGATGGACATTTTTTTCCCATGCCTACTAGCCATCTGTAACCTTCATGGGAGAAGTGGTCGGTTCACCTCCTCTCTTTTTTTCATGGGGGTTACTTCAGCTTTTGTTGCTTAACTTTGTAAGTGGTTATGTATCTTGGACGTTAGCCCTTTATCTGATGTAGTATGCAAATATTTTCTCCCATTTGGTACGATGTCTTTATTTTAGCCCAAGTTTCTTTTGCTATGAGGTCAGGTCACAAATTCAATGCTCCAACTTCCCTTCATCACTGTTGCAGTACACTGCTGCCCAGAGCCTCTGCATCTGGCCTGGAGTTGCCTCCTGCAGGTCACTTTGTAGATAGGAGGAGGACAGTTTGAATGTGGCAGTTTATCTGACCATGTATTCTATACTGGCTGGTATAAATATTCTCTCATGCTGCCACAATCATTGTGGGACTAGTTAGATCTTACCATATATTTGCTTGATCACGTTGGGTCTCTAAGTAATTAGACCAGAGAGAAATGCTGTTTGCCTCTAAGCAAGCAAGCACAACTCTCTGATAAGTCAAAAATTAATAATCAGAACAACCATGAAGTAAAGACGAGACTCTCGTGAAGGTTCGGAGAAATATATAACTGGCTATTAAAATATTCTTTGGTACTGATGCATGCCTTTGTATTCTGAAATACAGTTCATCTCAGAAGCTCCACTCTGCAGGGGGCATTTCCACAGCAGATCTTGGTGTGGCAACATTAACATCTCAAAGTGCCTAGGTGAGGGCCTGGGAGAAATTACCTGAGGGGATTTGACCCTAACTGCTCTCCATTGGAGTGGGCAGTCTGTGCTGCAGGGATATAAAAACTAGCCTGCTTTCTTTCGGGAACCTTTTTGTTGGCGCTCCCCTGCGCCTCTTCACTATCTCTCCTCTCTGTAGGGTCTTAACTCTTCGTGGCAGCCATCTTGTCCTACACATGGCCGGGGCCCAGCCAGGAACCCCTAAATTTGGAATTTTCCTATTGCTGATTTGTATGCCAGAAGCTGTTTAAATAAAGCATCTTTCTCCATCTGCCAGCCGCCAATCCGCTGGGGCAGAAGGGGATCCCCTGATGCTGTGCCCGGGTTTTTGTGCAGGGTGCCCCAGCATTCCCCCACAATCACGATGCAAATCCTGGTGGTGTTGCTACTGCAATGTAACAAGTATTTAATATCTGGCACACTGCAACCAAGTGTATGCCCACCTCAACTCACGTGTATAATTCCCAGCAGAATCTGCAAACAAAGTATGCAACCCCAAGCAAATACTGTAACGTGTGTGTAACACAACCAGCACTATAACTAAAAGTGCCACTGCTGGTCATCACAACAGCAACAAAGGGACGAGACTGGGGGCCAAGGGATTTAGTAACTTCCGTAGGAAATCAGTAGAAGGCATCAAGGAAAACAAGGCTTTCAACAATTAAAAGGATTTAGTAACTTACGTAGGAAATCAGTAGAAGGCATCAAGGAAAACAAGGCTTTCAACAATTAAAAGGATTTAGTAGGGAAATAGGAGGCCAGGAAACAAGGCTTTCAACAATTAAAGTAGTATGAGAAAGTAGAAGGCATGGAATCAAGGAAAACAAGGCTTTCAACAATTTCCTAAGCTCAGAATTTGAACTAAGGATTAAAAACATAAGATATTTAGGTAGTTCAAAGTGCATGCCCTGTACGCAGAGCAGGACCCAAGTCTCTTCCTGGGCCTGGAACCTCCACAGCTAAGTGTAGCCCTGATGGCCCTAAGCACTGAAATGTCAGGTTTGCACAACCAAACCAAGCATCACAGCCCTACACTTTTGAGTACTGTTTGGTAGGAACCCACCAAAATACTTCTTTTAAAAAATATATACAGGTACATAATATAAAAGTTCATTCTAACTAAACATGTGAA